>CM055093.1:48249240-48344339 GCA_029204225.1 Diphasiastrum complanatum
TTTTCTAAGTTCACGGCTCCATGAGTAGATTTTCTTGATCCGATAAGGACCATTCGCTAGTGAATTTTAACTTCCCTTGATCGCCATTGGTTTTATACAGTCAGTGACCAAATCTTTCGACAAGATCCTTTTTTGTAATCTCTTGCAATAATGTCAAGCTTTGTGGCTTCCTTTTCAAACTGCCTAGTGCCATGCACATCTAGTAAGCGTGTTTTCACAGAGTTTATGAAGAGCTTCGTGGCGTAGCCGTATGAGATTTGGACTCATTAGAGACGTTGCGGCGGTGGCAATCCTTAATGAAGGAACTAAAAACTCTACTGCATCACAGCATGCCCTAAACCATATTCCATTTGGAAGGGTGTTTGATCAGTGCTCCCTTATATGTGTCCTGAAGCCCACAGTGCAGCATGCAACTTGTGTTCCCAATCTGATCTGCTAGCTTCAACTGTTTTCATGAGCATGCTACATAGGATCTTATTGGATGATTCTGCTTGCCCATTACCACGAGGATAAATAGGACATACTGGTTCTCATGGATTCATAAAGATTTCCTCCAACGTGAACCTTGATGGTCTTCGTTGATGAAATGGCTTTTGCGATCACTGACTAGTTCCACCCGGGCATTCGAAGCGCACAATGATATTCTCATAAAGGGAACTTGGTAGTGGTCCTAGCATGCTACGTTATCATATTCACCCCAAATGTGACTGGTGTGTCCATAGTGTAACATTTGGGTGAAGATGTACTCGGTTCTGGATCTGATTCATATTGACATGCCTGGCAGCCAATAGTTGCTATTGTGTCTGTCCATCTCATGACCTCCATTTTAATATAATATTGCATTATGTAAAACCACAAAATTTTTTATGTAAAAATGGCATGAAAATCCAATAAGAGAGGTCATATCCTATCAAATGTGGCTAGCTTAAATTTCCACAAAATGACCTTAAAAGTGGCATGTAGAGTAATTTTGCAGTTTTGGCTAAAGTGCCGCAATACACTATGTACTTGAAATTTTGCTCTGCCAATGAAAGACCAATTTTGTGTTTTAGGACCACTACTCAGTTGGGATGGGGGACTCGATTGCCAAAATATGCCAAAGGAAAACAAAAGAATACCTAGGTTCCACCTATGGGTTGACCAAGAAGAGCCTAGGGTGCCACCCTCAAATGGCCAATTATGGGACAAAAGCATCACGCTTAATGATCACACAAGGCCTAACTAAAAGATATATTGTCGGTTGACTCCCATTAACCTTGAAATTAACCACCTAGGTATCTTAAAGTGCCCCTCCAAAAGGTATGGACATGTGGCATGAAAAATGAAGATCAAAGAATGGTAGTTGAAGGCCAAGAGATGGGAAAAATAAAAAGCTAAAGGGGGGATGCCACACTATAAAAAGTAGGAGCCACTTTGTTGAAAGGAGGCCATATTTTGTGTGATACTTTGGTGTTATGAGAGCCATCATGCTTTAAGAGAGCCATGCTTACTTTGTGTTTGTGAGAGATAATGTTGTGAGAAAGACCAATTTTGTGAGATTCCAATGCCTTATGAGGAAGTGTCATGTTGTGAGAGACACCATTATGCTAAAACTACTACTTTGAGATAGCCATTGTGTTTTTGTGATGCTTTTTGAATAAGAGCCATTGCTTGGAGGTCATCTTATTGAAAGAAGCCATTCTGCTAGAACCATGCCTAGTGAAACCAATACTTTGATATTCCAATGTCTTGTGAAGATTGTCCCTGTAGTGAAAACCCTACCATGGCTGTGAAGAGTCATTCTACTATAGCCATGATTAGTGGAAAATGGCAATACCTTGTGTAGACAGCCAATGCTTGGTAAAAATCCGTTGTTTTGTGAGGAATTCCCATTGTTGTGCAATGGTCAAAAGTTGTAAATGAGAGTCATAATTTTGCCTTATTGTCAGTTTAAGCTAAGAACAAAGAAAAAACCATTTCAAAGAGGGCGCACTAGTTATAGACTTTGGATGCATGGAGCATAAGCGATCATCAACCAAATTGTTCGGAAGGCCAAGAAGGTTATAGAATAGACTAGATAGACTCCATCAGTGATCCCTATGTTGGATTACAAAAACAATTCATTAAAATAAAGCATGACAATTGACCATTTCAACCTTTTTTGGGACTAGTCTAGAATAATGAGACATAACCAATAATCTCGAGTACTGGAGTATTGTGTATCCAAGTCCAAGATTATGCCAAACTCCTATATTTAGGACATGGATGTAACAACGAGATGATTAGTGTGACCCCCATGATTGGAAGTGGTCAATCTCTAATCATTCACGTAAGGGCAGTGTGGGCCATTCCCTTGTTGGGGGCTATTCGGCTGGACCTATTTCCTATCAAAAAAATCCCTAACACTATGTTGCCACCAATGGAGAATGCAAATATAATGCCAATGCTTATTCTTTGGAAGAGAGGCACATGCAAGGACAAAATGTTTTGAAAGCACATTGAATGTACATCAATGGAGGCCTAGAAAAACATGGCAATAGTACTACATATATAAATAGTTCCATTGGTTACCCTTTATTAAGTAATCCTGACTTTGAACAACATGCCCATGGCAAGGAAGCTTATTTTTATAGGTGGTTGAAAGGTACATTATGTGCAATCGGGCCTATTAAATGTGGCAAAAAGCTATTCATCAAATATAGTTTCAGTCATCCTCTACCAAGATGTGTATCGAAAGATTTGAGCCAATCACAACTATGTACATTGTAAATGCCAAAAATACATTTTATCTATCTAGTGAACAAGTTTTTAGGTCAATTGATCCATTTACTACAAGAATTATGCCATGATAGATAAAGTTTTAATGTCAAGTTATTGTGACTATGTTTTTGTGATTCAAATGTTACAAAGAAAGAACACACTTGACTATTCTACACACTTGGAACGCGGTTTTAGATTTGATCATGTTCAATTTGAATGTTTAAATTAAGTTTTAATTTTCATTAATGGCAATTTCATATGTTAATCTCCATATTTGAAGGACTATGAATTGTCTTCTAGTTCTATTGATGATAATAACTGCCACTCCTTATCCATGTCAAAATTGGCATACAATGGGCCACATTCAAATCAACAATCACATTGTGAGTATATGGGATTAAGAGCCATGTTGAAAGTAGACAAAACAACAATGCACCAACATACATCGACCTCAACCTAGCTCTTCTTCTTCTTTAGGATCAAGTTCACATGCTGAAAGGGATTTTATTATTCAAGATGAAGTTGAAATTATGAACAGCTTGTTAAATAATGTCTATGCACATCATGACATGGAAGGACACACTGAACATGGTAATTGATCATTCGTGAGTGTCGAAGAAAAGAAATTAAGAGAAAAATTGCAGACACCACTATGCCCTACAACAAAGATATCTCAATTGGCCACTTTGTTGCTTTTATTGAACCTGCAAGTTAATATAAATGGAGTGATACAAATTTTTTAACATATTCATTTAGGTGTATTGTCGAGGTCGAATGAATTAGTTGGATAGATCTTTGTATCTTATATTATAAAAATTCATTGAATTATGTATAAGTTATTGTGTGGACGACTCCCAAAAGAAAAAAAAAATATTATAGACAAGAGCTGAGGCATAAAAGATATTGATTGCAATGAGCATGGACTATAAATTACATCATGCTCGTATTGTGGTGAACATCAGGAGCTAAAAAAGTGTCCTATCTATAATACTCCTCAATATTGAGATGACTTACAAGGGATCACTACCCAATGCAAAGTGTTTAGACTTTTTTCAATTTTTTTTCCAAGAACTTATGAATTGACATACTAGTCATCTAGGATCAAGTTAATAGCCTCAAATTCTCTTCCATGGAAACACATTGATAAAGAGCACCCATATTTTGGAAGTGAATTGAGAAATATAAGATACAAGCTACTACTTGCTACCTCTGTATTTGTCTATGTGATGGTATGTGTCTGCTACTGTATGACTCACACTCATCAACAACTCATCTGGTCTCGCTTACTAGCGGACGCTTACATCAAGTCGTAACTCATTGAATTAGAATTTTAGATATTTAATGTAGTGTATTAGATGTCGTTCCCCAAATAGAAAAATTTAGAGATATTTAGGTCATGAAAGTTACTCTGAAAATAGATAAACTGGTTATCAAAAGATATTTGATAAAGGTGGCCATTACAACCTTTATATTTCAAATAATGATGTCACCCTGTTTTGATAATTCTTTGGTACTAATTCTCTCCCATACATCAACTATGTATGATCAATGCTGGATTGAGTGATTATAAAATCAACTACACATACGGTATGATTAATTAGAGGTTTCTCAATATGGAATCTACAACTATGACTCGATAGTTAAGCAATACTTGCAACTGACCCATAAAACCAGACATTCCCTCTCATTCTACCTCTCACATTCTGATAGAATTCATAATGATATTAGTGTAATTAAATCATCTGTGTGCTTTAGCCCAATTTGGACTCAAACAGTCTCAAGGTATTATCAATCTGACTTTATATAGCATTCATCATTAATTGGAAGGGTACAAAGTTTATAGACAATGCAATTTCTAGAAAAATAGTCAACAACAGATACATTCATTCATTCATAGAATAATCATCAACAGTTCACATATGGGTTCTTATCAAAAATCGTAACGATCCAGTGAAAATGCGATTTGGATCGATTCCATACTTAAACATCAAAATGCTAGAATACTACAAAACTATAAAAAGTCAGTTGTCTAAAACCCAAAGTTTGCAAGAATAAAAACCAAAAAACTATCATGTGACTAAAATAGGTCATCACAGCATCACCAAATCTATGCTTAACTAGTTTTTTATGCCAAATCAAGCCTATATTGAAGAGGTGGTGGCTAACAATTGTTCCAATGCTCACAAGTAGGATCCATAGGCATTCCCTAGTGTGGGCTGCATGTTGGGATCCCACCCCCAACCACCTAGCCACCCGCTTATCTACCTAACCCCAAAAGGCCCGGTACTAGGGGACACGAGATAATGTGCAACCACTTGTTATATGGAGAGGCACCCAAGGACCCTTAGTGCTTATGGGATAATGATGGAAAATGAAAATGCGCTCAAGCACCTTCACGTCAGCAGACAGTGCACAAACCTCATGTGTGTGGCTTGACAAACTATTCTGCCCACAGAACCTTTGTTGATATGGAAATTTTGTAATGGACTATTTTAGAAATCCATATGATGGGGATTTACTATTTTTTTATGATTACTATTTCAAGTTGAGGACATACCATTTGAAATCACTATATCTTAGAGAACAAATTTAGAATGAATGTTGACAAGCCAATCATAATCCAATCTTGTATGAATGTCATGACTTTCTGAGTTTCTAACACTTGAGCATACATACAACCTATGATCTTTTATAAAGGTATTTTCATTGGCTAAATTTGAAAACTTTGTAGAGTCTTATGTACTCAGTTGTGGACAATGTCAATTCTACAAAACAAAATGTGTAAGAACAAATGGCTTGTGTTTTTCCCAAATGAAGAATTACAATAAGAGATGAACCAACATCTTAATGTATTTATTGGTTGATCTTCCAAGAATCTACAAAGACAAAAAAAAATGGTAAACATTCAGCCTTATTATGAATACTAAAGCCTATCCATTTTGGCTCAAACTTTTATTGAGTGGTTATAAAAACTTAACGAGGAGTCCCAACCATGTGGTGAGTGACCAATATGATTGATTCACATGGCACTTCCTATCATAGTTTTTCTAAAGTTCAAGACTATTAGCTCATCATAGCATCTTGAATCTAATGGTCATAATAAAAAGGGCTGAGGCACATGTTCCACTTACAAATTGGCAATTTTCAATTAGTGCTAATTGAAGCGAACTATGTTGTCCCTCTTACAATTACCTCACACAAGTTAACCAACTGATTTAGCTAGCCATAACTTGGGTTTAGAGTATCTTGCTTAATTATTGTGTTACCCCTTCCTTAAGCTAATATGTGCTTTAGTTAGAAGTGACTCCAACTACCAAAAACCTTTCAAATCCAATTTACCCACAATCCCCTTCACCCTTTTATTGACAAACTACTTGCCCTCCTTTCGTCTCCTCCATCACCACCTCATTGCGTTGCTCCTTTAGAAAGTCTAGACTGATGCATTCTAGGGCATTCCTTAACAAATGCACTAATGGGGGTTTGTGAGATGGGGCAACATGTACACCTCGATCATATCAAATGTAATTGAGGCAAATAACTGTAGGTGGGGCAACAAGCATGCTAGTTAATTAGCTGGCACAAGTTACCACTAACATAAATGATAGTTAACTAACTTGTAAGTGGGGCAGACCCTTCACGATATCAAACATGTCTTTCTAGTAATTTTACTAAATGGGACAAGTCACTTCAATTGATAAAGGTTTCTTAAAATAGTCATATGAATAATACTACTAGATTTGACTCCTATATGCATAGGTATGGGTTGGACCACCCATAGCCTTTTTCTGATGAGGACAATATCCCTATCAAGAGATTAGAACGACCAGCGAAGAAATCTAGCGAGGGCCATTAGGATTCCGTTTCGCTTTTTATGATGAGCCTAGATGCTATACCCCAGGAACCACTACATGGACTCTATAGTGAAAAGAAAATTGAAGTTCTTCAGGTGTTCACCATGAAGAAAGTTGAGAGTATGAGGAAGAGGATTTCCTCCGATATGTTGATCCTGATCGTTTTAAAGCTACGCAAAAATCCCAAAACACTAGATCCATGAGAGGCTCTAGCGAACACAGATCTCATCGAGACCGCAGAGCCCCACAAGGCAATGTTGTTGTAGGTCGAATGGATACAGTGACTGATGGATCCACAACTAGTGTTCATATAACTGTCAATGATCTCTTAAGAGAATGTATAGATTGGGACCTAGCTGAGGATGAAGCTCTTTATAAGCTATAAATCTCGTTATGGGATAATAGCATAAAGATGGACCCCTGAACCACGATCAGAGGCACCTATGAATGACAAGGAAAAGGAGCCAATTACTTCATATTCCTCACAGGGAGAATCTCTGAAGGAAAAAGCTTCGATCACCTTTGTAGATCTGGATATGAAACCATCGAAGTGCAATAGAAAACTTGACTGCGCTCTGAAAAGATTTGTATCGACAATCAACCACTCACCAGCCCGCTCCGTGAACGCAAACCCCTATATAAGGCAAAAATTGCTCAGTGGAAGGCTAAGAGTGATAAAAGAAAAATCAAGACCAAGTCAATGACCAACCAGGAGTTACAAGATAAGATTCGGGAAGACGCCATAGAAGAACCTAAACTTGCGCATGATGTGCCACAGTATTTCAAAGATTACGAGATGGATGAAGTGGTAGTGGTTATGCCCAGGGCAAAGAGAGAAACCTTAGTAGAAACTTCCCAAGGAGCCAACGTGTATGAAGGTCCCGTCCGCATTAAAGAGATAGATCTGGCTGAGAAGGGAGAGGAGAGTCGTATGGTATTAGTAGGGAAAGATGTAGGAGAGGAACTCGAGAATCTCAAGGCACTTCTCCACAAATACCGCGACTGTCTTGCTTGAAATTACGCTAAGCTGAAGGGCATATCACCAGATGTAGTGGTTCATACCATTCCACTGGCTAATGGCGCAAAAACCATAGCCAGTAGACCTTATAGGTCCAATCCACACTATGCCCAGCTGATCCAAGAGGAATTGAAGAAGCTTCTAGATGTAGGATTCATCTACGAGATGGAACACACTGATTGGGTATCGCCAATCGTGGTAGTACCTAGGAAAAATGGAGTGTTAGAGAGAATAGCCAAAGCAGAAGCCTATAGCTTTCTAGATGGGTTTAGTGGCTGTAACCAGGTGCAGATAGCCCCAGAAGGTCAGCACAAAACCACCTTCTCCACTGTGTGGGGAACTTATGCTTACAAAGTGATGTCATTTGGGTTGTGCAACGCTCCCAGCACTTTCCAATGAGTGATGAGTTATGCCTTCAAGGATTTTCTTCGGAAGTTTCTTGAGATATTCATGGATGACTTGTGTGTCCACTCCTCTAGAGCCCAACATTTAGCTTGCCTAGAGAAAGTATTCATCCAGTGTCGATTATTCGGCATATCCCTCAACCCAGCCAAATGCCAATTTCTGGTCGCGCACGGCATAGTGCTAGGCCATATAGTTTCGAGACATGGGATTGCCACTGACGTCGACAAGATCCATATAATACTTGCATTGCCTGAACTTGGAACTGTACGTGAAGTGTCCATCTTTATGGGGCATTGCAATTATTATAAGGGATTTATCCTGAACTTTGCTAAGGTGGCCCGTTTAATCTATCAGATGACTATCCAAATAGAATGGACAGTTGGAGCCACTGAGGCTTTTCACAAACTCAATAAGGCCTTAGTTACCGCACCGATCTTTCAACCTCCTATCTAGACCATAGAATTTCACGTCCACACAAACGCCTCTAATTATGCCATAGGGAGTGTTCTGACCCAACCAGGGGAGTACAAGAAGGACTATCCGATCTACTTTGCCAGTAGGTAGTTGATTCCTGCAGAGATGAACTATACAACCACCGAGCATAAAGCACTAGTCATGGTATACAGTGTGAAGAAATTATGCCATTACCTGCTAGCCAACCCCTTTGTCTTCTTTGTAGATCACCAAGCTCTATTGTATCTGGTAAATAGACCTTGCACAACTGGACGTATCACCTGATGGCTACTCCTTCTTCAAGAGTTTGACTTTAAAATCATCTTTTGCAAAGGGAAAAAACACTATATGGCCAATCACCTCTCAAGGATCTGAAATGTTCCCGAGAGTAGAGGGGTTGATGATGAACTCCCTGATGTCATACTTTTCCATGTCGATATCGATGTCATCCCTGAGTGGGCTACTGACCGGATATCTTATGTCAAGACGTCCTCTCCCTGAGATGAGCAAAGTAAAACGATGCAAGTTAATCATTAAATCTGCTCCTTTCACATTGATAGCAGGACAGCTGTATCGCATTTCTAACAATGGGATTATACGCCGTTGTGTCCTACCACACAAAGTGTCCCACAAGTGGTGAGCATCGCCCATGAAAGAATAGGATGAGGGTATTTCGCTGCTGAAGCTACCAATAGAAAAGTGCTTCAACATGGCCTGTGGTGGCCCACGATATTTAGAGACATTCACTACCAGGTCAAAAGGTGTGACATATGCCAACGATTCAACCGAACCTAGGGAAAGGATAGAATGTCGTTACGACCTGTTTTGGCTGAAATGTCGTTTGAGAAATGGGGCATTGACTATGTCGGCCCTATTCGTCCAGCAGCCCGTGACTCGCAAGCTCGATATATAATTGTATCCACTGACTACTTGACCAAATGGGTGGAAGCCAAGGCGGTGAGGAAGGTTGATGCCAACTCCACTACCAAGTTCCTATATGAGAATGTCTTAGTCCATTTTGGGTGCCCATTAGAACTCGTGAGTGATCATGAAACTCATTTCCTAAACGAGACTATCACTCACCTGTTATCCTCTTATCTGGTTGTCCATAGGAAGAGTACTCCCTATTACCCACGTTGTAATGGACAGGCAGAGTCATCTATGGGCTTTCAAAACCACGTTCAAAGTAAGTAGTGGACAAACCCCATTCCAGATGGTGTATGGACAAGATGCCATGATCATTAAATAGAAGCTGTTCATTCTTTGCTAGGAATTCACATTACTAGAGATAGACTTTAGAAGAAGATCTATCTTAGTCAGCAGGCATATCTAAAAGGCATTTTAGAGAAATTTCATATGTCTAATTGCAAACCAATTGATACACCAATGAATCCAAGTATAGTATTGACTAAACATTCATTAGGAAAAATATGGGCTCAAAATGGGCCCTTTAAGAAATTTCACTTTAGAGAGAGGTTACATAGAGAGAGAATGCAAACCGATAACTTTTGGTCGACGTCCGAGCTTTTGGCCTTGCCCGACGTTTAACTAGTATGATTAACTTCAGACAATAGTTAGTTTAGCATGAGATGTAATAACTTCTCTTCGTGCTCATTCCAAAATTCAGGACTAGAGTTTTAAGACTGAAAATCTTGGTGTGCTCAATGCAAAAACTGAAGTGGGAGAGGCAAAACTTTTGAAATCACTGTATGCTTATAGTGAAATATGAGGCGGGATGATTTTTCAATGTGACATAAACATTACAAAAGTAAGGAATGCTAGATCTATTCATATTGATTTACTATAGGTAGATTCATTTACGTGATTGTAGTTTTAACAATGGCAATGTTCCATTTGCATGTTGCTCTTCCGATGGAATGCACTCCAATTATTAAGAAAAATGCAAAAGTTGTAGAGAATGTTGCAGCAATAGTTAGAGAATTGAGAATGAATAATCATATGAATATAGATTTGTGGGTGGATGGATCAATTTATCCTAATGATCCAGCTACCAATTTGTGTCCAGATTTTAAGTTTGTAACTCATCTTCTCAGATATGTATGTAAAGGAAATAGCGGATTACTTGGATATTGTCAAAAGTTGTGTGATATTGGAATGCATAGCAAATCTTGTCTGAATTAACAATTACAGTTTGCTAATCAACAATTGCAACGTGCAAATCAACAATTGCTTCATTATGTGCAACACACTAGTGCTGAAAACAATGCATCAAGAACGTTATGTCAGAGTTGAATGCTACTGGCACTACTCTTTGAGGATCAAACCAAGAAATTTTAGAATCCATGGAAAAGTTGTGATTTGAGAGTTTAAAATATGTTGTTGATCTAAAAGTTATCAATAAGAAAATGATGAAGAGAAAAAAAAAGAGAGTACCGATGAAGAATATTGATGACCTATCTACACATAGCGGCAATCAGAAAAAAAAAATCCGAGCATTCAAGTATGTTGTCATCTTTGTTGCAGATTGATCCGATATCTCATAATGTTAAAATTTGGATTCTGTAGTCCTCCCATCAGGTTGATTTTGTCAACTGTGGTTGGTATACTGTATGCAATGCCAAACACTTTTTTAATTGGCTTGCATTACAAGATGGAATTCCAGATCTGGAAGAGGTCATCTTCGATTAACTATTTTTTATTGTGTTTTTGCTTTTTTTCATATTCAAATTCCTATTAACTGATCTTTGATTAATTACATTTAACTGTGTGTATGTTTTTTTTTCAGTTTAAATGCCCGAAGGTCTCCCCAATGGAGATAGTGCACTTCAGGCAGGAGACCATAAAGCTTGTGATCGAAAATTCATATCCAGCTGCAGTGGCCGAGTGTTCTCTACCCAAGCTACTTTCAACTGGAGAAATGGATTTAGAGATCATAGATAGTTGATAGTGATAAATATTCGTCTCACTTGATGTGGATGAGACACATGTACAGAAAATTCTAATAGAAATATATTCACAGTTTCTCTATGGTTGTTCTTACTTGTTTTTTTTCCTGTTATTAATTCAAGTTATGATTCATTCATCATCAATTTCTATGGTTTTTCGACATGTTTGTTTTTCATAACCTTGGTCTACCTTGTCTTTACCTTGGTTTTTTTTTTGGATAAGTTCAGAAAGATGATCTGATGGAACCTTTGCCACAACCAATCCAAATATGCGACAGATTTGACAGCAAAGCTTTCATCTGTTCATCTTCTGAACATATCCAAATATGCCATGACAAGGACAATACAGACCAAGGCAATGAAGACTAAAAATACAACCGATATATACGAGACATCAACAAGGGTAATCATCGATTGTAGTGATCACTAGAGTTCAAGTGACTGAAGATCTCCCCAATGGAGATAGTGCATTTCCTGCAGGAGACAATGAATCTTGCTATCGAAAACTCATATTATCCAGTTGCAATTACATTGTGTTTTGCACCATGGAAATGAAGATCATAGAAATGAAAGAGCCTCATAGAAATAGTGGTTCATATATTTCCCAAAATGATCTATACAAAAATTGTATTACATAATACAAAATTCCATAGTTCATAATCTATGGATCTTCGATTTCGATGGATGTTCCAATGTCTTTGCATTTTATATGCTCTTCCTGCCTTACTCTTACCTGCACAAGAGAAATTGTTTTAGTTATATATTTTATGACACTGATTCACTTAAAAATAGAAAAAAATGAATATTTTTATATGGCATAATGTACCTTTACACCATTCAATCGAAATTGATAGTACTGAGGTAGATTGAATTGCAACATGTCTAGTTCTGATCGAATGTGATTGAGACACCAATCTTCCTCGACCTCAACCATTGCAAGAATGTTGTCATTTCTTTTCACTATTATCTGAAGTTGCTCTTGAGGGTTTATACCAAAATCTTGATCAAGTGGCTTCCAAAAATTTTTGCATTTAATACATCTTCTATAATACAACAGCAAAGTGAGCATTTGTTTTTCGATGTGATATCTAAATGTCATGGATGAGTAACATACTCTGCACTCAACTTGCTTATTTTGTTTTGTATCCCAACCATCATCCAACAACTCGGCGATTATATCAGCACTCAAGTCCTTACAAATAAACATGGTTTTTGTTCTCCGAACATTGCGGCAAAATAAACTATCTTTCTCTTTCTCTATGCATAACTGCGCCTATAAATTTCGAACAAAACAATAGTGATAGAAATCACGTTTGATCTTATAATAACTAACTTTGAAATCATTAGCACTACAGTGATTATGTAGCCAAATATTTAGACATTGAACTATCAGACAAATAATCAATCACAGAGAATTATAAAAATGCATACATTCTGATACGAACTTGAACGCAATAATAAGATAGTATTGATTCAATATGAAAACAAAACAGATGTGAATGAGTACAACAGGTTTGCAGGTCAAAGCCACATACTCTAAGCTATCTTTGAGCGACTAAATATAAGTCTGAATTAAACACAACTACTGATAAGTAGTAAGCGCACCAACAATCTCTAATCAACTCTAAAGAAGTGAGCTATGATGCTCGGGAGTGTCCAAGCTCGCAGGCTTGAGAGAGAGAACGCTAACTATTCAATACTTGATGATTGATCTTCATGCTTGAGATATAGGAATATGAACAACTATTTATACTAAGCAATTAGGTCGTCAAATGCATCATCCAGTTGGCTGTGATGTGCTAGCATCCATCCAGTTAGGACTTCTCAAAAATTACTTGCTTGATGAATTAATGCAAGTCGGTGGCTTTGGTCGTAAATAGTTTGTGTTTGCAGATTTGAACGTAAACTGTCACTCTGTAGAAATGAACATAAACTATCACTATGTGAAAAATGTGAAGGTCTTCTCCAACGTCATTTCCTTAACATTTGAGGCATCTGGCATTTTGCGAAAAAGCTGAAGTGAGAGAAAAATCTTGAAAGACGAAAAACCCGAAAATGTCGATACTGTGAGCCGTTTCTAAGTAGTTATGTAGACTGTGTAAAAACACGAAAAAATCTGCAGGTCTGGATTAAAGTTGGATGAAGATTAAAAAGTCGATTACTCAATTAGTAGGAGAATAATTCTACAGTCATGTGGATCAAGAGATGAGGCACTTGCCCAATGCAGACTAATTTGACAATGGTGGAGAACTGGCAAAGTCAAAGACTATGATGGATAGTTGGATGAGTTCGTGGAACATCCGCATTGCCCATTGGGGAGAGTAAATGGTTGCGGTAAGTCCATTAGCTGGTTGTGTAAGATCTTAGCTTCTAGGAATAGACGGATTTCAAGCATGACTCTAATATGTTTAAAATGTTCCTTGTAGGTGCAAGATGGTTGTGAGAAATTGGCAAAAATTTAGCTTGGTATTTTTTATGATAGAAGTTTGTAAGTGAATCTCACATGTGTGGAGGATGTTCCCACATGTGGAGAATTGTAAAGTAAATCAAAATGTTTGATATAGGGATCTCATAGAATTTCATAGTCAAGCATTTAGGTGTAGAATGTTGATAGGGTCAAATTTGGCATAGATGGCAAATTATCCATTTCCACTTGTAATGTCACTATTGAGCCAAAATAGAGTAGGAGGCCAAACTTGTTCCAATTAGAGTGTAGACAAGTGTAATGCTTTTGTTTGATGAAGTTTAAGAGGTCCAATAGGTTTTAGAGGTGGAACCATGTGTGATTCAATAGGAATTTGAGGTGTGCTTGAATATAGTCCAATAGAATTTAGAGGTTATGATAGATCAATGGTCCAATAGGATTAAGAGGTGGCAAAGTGTGATCCAATCATAGTTAAGCATAGTGGTAGCTCATGAATCTACTAGTATTATTGTACTCCTCATTTTGGATCTAATTGATTTTGAGATTGAGTGGATTTTGAGTGTCATTGAATTTCTAGCTTTCTCTCTCTACCCGAGAGCTCATGATGGTTTTTCTCTACTCGATGAGAGCAATTTGTTTTTACTTAGAATACTTTTGGAACACTTCCCACATGTGTGAGTGAGAGTTAGAAGTGAATGAATACATGTAGTAGTGTGTTTGTGCCATAGAATCAAAGATAGATCTTGAATCTCAATCTAGTCTTGATCTTGGTGCATCTACACACCTTAGGAGATCACAAGTACATGTAGTGGACAATCCACACGTGTGAAATTCAACATGGTATCAGAGCCTACCTAAGGTTACCATGCATTTTGATCCATTTGAGTGAAAACTATTCATCAATCTTAAGCTAGAAATTGTCAAGGCCCATTTTCCTAGCTATCTTGTCCAATTTTGGATCAAAAGAGATCAAAAGGACATTGATTGGATCTGACCTGGTACTGTACGGAATCAGATGCTCAGACACGTGTGAGGAACATCCAATTTCATTTTGGGACTTCTCTTTCATGTTTGATCCAAAAATCTTGCTGGATAGCTTGTTTTGAAGCTATTTTTGTCTAGTTTCTGATGCAATCAGTTTCTTTCATTTGGTTGTGCCAATCAAAAGTTATAAGCTTTTGAAGAGGGTTAGGTAGGGCACCTAGACCTGGGCAGACACATTTGGTTTGGTCAAGAGATTGCTTGTTTGATCCAAAATCACAGTTGAATGCTTACCAATCTCATCTATATGTGATCTAGGCACTGTTTTGAGATCTTAGCCATTTTGTTTCATGCAATATCATTGTATTTGAGTCAAATTTGTTTTCTTAGTGTATTTCACATGTGCTAAGAGTGTTTGATCCTAACTTTGCTCATACTCCATCATTTGATGTGAAGTAGATCTAGTTTTGGAGAGATTGAGATAGCTAGTGAGAATCATCTCACAACTTGTTGCAAGATCTTGCATAGGAGATGGTAGCACACCATTATTGGATTCTATAGTGAGAGAGAAGCAACATTTTTTTGTTCATCACTTTTATTTATCTCCACTTTACATGACTTCAATGAGTTCATACTTGTTGCAACCAAGTGAGAGATTGTCTACTTCCAATTATTCAATATGGAAGTTGAGGATGGAGTCCATCTTGATACTCCAAGATGTGATGGACATTGTACTTGGGATTGAGGAGGAGTCTCAAGTCCTTCAAGAAGTACAAAAATACAAGAAGAGAGCTAGGATGGCTCTCCACTACATTAAGATGAACGTCTCTAATGAGATATTGAGGGAGATTGGTGATTGTTCTACATCCAAGGAAGCTTGGGATTGTTTCAAGTCCATCTATGAGGCTAAGAACACCTCTAGGCTCCTCACTCGTAGAAATCAAATCTTCCAAAGTAGTCAAAAGAGTGATGAGAGTGCATCCAATTATGTTTTGAGAGTCAAGGATATTCATAGGGAGCTTGCATGTATTGGTGACTCAATCAATCAAAGTGAGCTAGTCCAAATCATTCTCAATGGCTTGAGAGATGAATATGACAACCTTGTCCAATCCTATGCCATTAAGAAGGAGCTACCAAGTTTGAAGGCCCCTCAAAGTGTGCTTATTTCTGAAGAATCAAGACAAGAGTACAAACTCTTGAGGATGGACAAGCTATCACTCAATCATGATGATGGAAAAGTTCTATTCGCCAAGCACAAAGAGAGGAGTAAGAAGCAACACCATAACTTCTCTAATGACAAAGCTAAAGACCAAGATGGAGAGGAGGAGTATACCTCTCATGCTTCTAATTCAAATCTCAAGAAGAAGAAGATCAAGTGCTTTTATTGTGGCAAGAAAGGCCATTATGCCACCAATTGCTTCAAGAAGAAAAATCAACTCAATCAAGCCAACATCACCAATGAGAAAGAAGACTATATTGCAAGTGATGGAGAAGGCTCTCTTATGGCATCAAGCTTCTCCTCTTCCACCTTCAACAAGGATGACTCATGGTATATTGATAGTGGAGCATTTTCACATATGTGTGGCTCCAAGCACTTTTTTTCATCTATTTTCTCTTATGATGGAGTCAAGAAGACCATATACTTTGCAAGTAAGCATGAGTGCAATATTGAAGGAGTAGGGATTATTCCCTTGAAGCTTGCATCTTCTAAAGATCTCTTTCTCAACAATGTTTTTTTTGTCCCAAAGCTTACAAAGAACATCTTAAGTGTTGGCCAACTTCTTGATATGTCCAATATTTCAAAGGAGGATGATCACACAAGGTGCACATATCTTCTCTCTTCAAGTATTATGATGTATGATTATTTCTTATTATTCAAAGCATATGTTGAGAAGAAATTCTCATTGAAGATCAAAGCCTTGAAGAGTATTGGAGCTCTTGAAGGAATAGCACCATATGAAGTTTTATTCAAGATGAAGCCTAAGGTTGATCACCTTAGTGAACTTGGTAGTGCTTGCTTTGCACATATTTCCTTGGAAACAAGAAGGATGATCCAAGCTCATGGATCATGATTGGATACTCATCCATCAAGGAGGCCTTTAGTGTCTTTACACTCTCTATTTCAAAAGTGATTGTGAATAGATATGTCACATTGCATAAAGATTCAATCTTGGAAGTGGCCGAGATTAAGGCTTCTCAAGAAGCATCACAAGTTATCTTTTTTGAAGGTATTCAAGTTATGATGGGGCCAATGTGTGAGGAAGAGTTTCTTCTTCATATGATTTCAAGAAGATCTTCAAGATGCATGGCCGAGTCTCTATGGCTCACCTTACATGGCCTTTGATTTTTCTTCCTTATTGTCTTTTCTGATTGCACTCTCAAAGGTGCTCGTTTTGCTCGAAGCCTACAAAACCACGGATCGAAGGTTCATTCGGTGTCGAAGTTATTTTATTGATTAATATTTTCAATTTGTAAGATGATTTTGAGAAGGTTGAGAATGTAATCAAGAAAATTGATAGTACCTAATTGGGATAAAGATAAATTTGTAGACTTTAAACCCAACAAATTGCTTCATAATATTATAAAATTTATCATCGTGCCCTCAATGCAAATCAAAATAGGATGCCATGTAGAGAGTAGACCAATCTGTTCACAATATGCAACAAAACTAACACAACAATAACGAGCAATTATAAGTCTTTAATACTTCTATTTGCAATGCACACACTCATGTATCAAACATCTGATATGGGCATCTAACATGACTTATAGTTGTCTAAGAATATGAAGAATTATTGGACATTAACACACTTTAATACACTTTTGAAATGCAACGCAACCATGTGACTCTTCCATACTGGCAAAAGTCGATGCCATATCTTTGTGCTAGCTTATTGGCTCAAAGTCGTTATGACACACCCGTCTCATTTGTCATACAAAGACATTCAACGACTACTCTATACATGAAGAAGAAATCTTACTTCACGTTCTTGTCAATTGTGACTATGCATTACAATCTGAAAACTCTATAAGCAGGTAAATAACCATATCACAAGAGCGTTGCAAGCCGCTTATCAAATAGAATGCACAGCAATCCTCTTAGTCGTCATGACCTTCACCATCTCAAACATTATGCAAAAGGAAAACATGAGTTTAGAAACTGCAAAGTTTTGGCTATAGAGGACCCAAGTGCAAGTGAATGCCTATCACTTGCTTGAACTTTGGATGTGTTTTCCTAATGGCATTCCATAGTACATAATTGGTTCTTTCTTAGTATGCTCTATGGACAGACTAACTGCATAACTTTTATTCGCTCTCATTGTCAAAACTTTCATTTGTTCGAATTTTTTCATGACATATGTCACATGGCTCCCTTGCTTTTAAGTTCTATCTCTACGATCAGATTCCATATATAGGATTGAGCTTTACTACTAAAGCCTTAGTTTCCTACCTTTTCCCTGTCACAAAAAACAATCCATTCTTTGTTGCCTTTGATGTGACTACTGCACAGATGGTGCTTCCTCTCATTGCAATAACTACAGATGTATCACAAAATACGGCATTCTACCTTTCATGCTCAAAATGAAAGCCTGCATGTTACTCCACCTAACCACACCCTCAACTATGACTAAGATAGTCTCTGGCAAATAGTACTCTTCACTAACATCTTCCGTATCAACTTACTACCCTTGTTTCAGATTCAGGAATTTACTGACATATCTAGCCAGTGTTTAGGCCTTTTGACCAAAACAACAGGACCAGTCTTTCTAATGCACGACATATCCAACAAATAGCTCAAAACTTGCTAATGCGACTTCATAGCTGCCTGAAAATCACAAGCAGTCGTACTGGACAATATCCTACTACACACTCGCAATGCATACACAGAACTGCAAGACTCTTCTCGTGTCATCATCATTTAACTAACCATTCGTGACAAGACATTGGTAAGAACAAATTTGACTGCATAAGCTCGTCCATATTGGCAAAAGGGAAAGGCCACCAACACATACATCTTTATGCTTCCTGGCTCAAAAGTGCTACTACAGACTCATCCCATTTATGATAGAGAGACATTCAGGCCTACTCTGTTAAAAGGAAAAATCTTTCATATATGTGGATTGTTGACTTTACAATAGCATAACAAAACTCTTACCTTTTTCTTTAGCGTAAATCCGATTCTCATACATGTGATAGTTGACTTTGCATTCGCATAGCAAAACTCTTAGCTTTTGCTTCCTAAGAACTAACGACATTAGCATGCAATAACCACCTCCCTCTATTATAAATTGATGCAGGCAAACAACCAACATACGACTGTCATGAGCTACCTCTTGACCATACTAATACACAATCGTTTCCTGCTAGTGGGGTTCAGGCTTCGCTTTTTTCTGATAGCAGTCCATAATACACACTTCGTAATTTCTTGGTGTACTCACTGCCTAACATTGCAAAAGTTTTGTCACTGTCTTTTCTCATGACAAGGGGCACGCCTACAGTGGTACAAAAACTAAAAAGTGCACATCTTGCAAGACCGATCAATTTGCAATGCCATTTAAAACTTCCAGAAAATGATCACAAATCAACCATAACAGTTTGTAGAGCAAAATTAATATACTAACAAGTAAAAGTGCAAACGACAATGATTTAGATAAGCTCTTAATTTTGAAGTTTCAACATAACGCTTCCTTTAGGTAGGCCTTGAAGTAAATTCCTGATTTTGAGGTTTCAACATAATGTTTCCCTCAAGGAGGCACAATTTTACCCCACGCAGACTCAAGTTTATGGATCTTAGAGAGATCACCTAAAAGAGCAAGCGAGTCTACTAGTTCTAAGTTTCAAGACTTCCTTTTTGGCCATATTAAGCCATGCACTAACCCCGTGAACTTCAATCTGCATTTGTCGGCCTCTCCCTGTTGCTTTTGATGGAACGGTTATCTAGGATAAACACAACGGAAATAAAACTAAAAAACAAATAAAGCATCAGAAAGCTTGATCAGAACAAACCTCTCTCGGTGCTCAGGATCTAAACAATAGCACTTAACGACAAATCTTCAAGCCACGTAAGGCAGGATTTGTCTACACGTCTAATTTAACATATGGTCATAGCTACTATTTTTTAATGAAATGAAAGAATAAAAGGATCACTGATCAAAACCCGGATAAAGACAGCCCCGTATGCATACTTTGATGCTACAAACCATAACCAATCACTCACAGCAAAATGATTTCACAAGAACAGGCTATCAAAAACAGAGATGTATGAGTTGAAGGTCACTTGGCCATCATCATCTTCACAAACTCTTCATAGTTGATCTGCCCATCTCCATCAACATCAGCCTCTCGAATCATTTCATCCACCTCCTCGTCGGTCAGCTTCTCTCCCAAGTTGGTCATTACGTGACGCAGTTCAGCAGCAGAGATGAATCCGTTCTGATCCTTGTCGAACACGCGAAACGCTTCCTTCAACTCTTCCTCGGAGTCAGTATCCTTCATTTTCCGCGCCATGAGATTGAGAAATTCCGCAAAATCAATGGTTCCATTTCCGTCTGCATCAACCTCGTTTATCATATCTTGAAGCTCTGCTTCTGTTGGATTTTGACCAAGGGAGCGCATGACAGTACCAAGCTCCTTGGTCGTAATACATCCTGCCAACCACAAAATACATACATATGTTATGTTCAGTATCTTTACAGATATACGCACTAGCCACGCAAGCCATCAATATCGTACAGAATATTGCGGAAAGATTTCTAAAAACCGCCATGAACTTTTCGATCGCAGTAGTCCTTCCATTGTGCCAACAACGTCTACACAAGTTTTCGTCTGATCAAACTCGGGGGAGCTTGCTATGTTTTATTGACGAGAGTTTGATCATGCTAAAGGCCTTTATTTGTTATGAACGTGATGCTTTCACTTCAGGTTTGTAGAGACAGAGAAAGTGTTGCTAGTTAACAGATTTAGGCAGAAACAAGTATCGACAAAATAAGTGATTTGAACTTGTGAGATTTAGCAAAACGTTTCGGTGCGAGAAAATGCTTTTCTTTTGCTCTCGACTTTCGAAATACGGACAGAGCATCAGAAAAAATCAAGAGTAGCATTCCGCGTTCCAACAAATGCTCATTTCCAAATAGTAAATTTTCAAAGTTCATGATTGACCACGCATCCACCTAGTTTCCTTGCAATTAATAACTGATCTCAAATATACAGGATCCAGCGCTTTGAAACTTTATGTAACTGACAGCATTCACAAGTCTGCAACCATCCAAAATACCAGTGAAAGCCAAAAGAATGCTTGATCTATAAACTTTTGTAAGGATATCTCTCCAAGGTTAGAAAATCTTTCACATATAAGGCATCCATTCAAATAAAGGTATCATACTCTCCAAGTTGAAAACTGCCACGGATAAGACATCCATTTAACAGCAGATCACGTCGAACACAGCGTATCATCTCAGCGTGCGAAATAAATTCTTTCTGTAAGCCGTTACGATTCATCCTCATGAGAACAACATGAGGTTCGAATAAGGAATCTGAACTAAGAGAGGTCATTTACAATCTCCAGATTTCATTTCCAGAGTTCAAAACACGAAATGAACGACTAGCGGATCAGAAAAGTCAGCTTAAATTGCAGACAGTCTCCTAACAAGTAAAGCCAATCCTAAGAAGGCATTCGGAAGAACAGCCATCATAGCCAAGACAAAAGAAATCACGGAAAAAATAACCCGAATTCGCACTACATACCATCTCCATCTTTATCAAAAAGGCTAAAAGCCTCCTTGAATTCTGCGATCTGATCCTCCGTGAGTTGATCCACCATCTTCGCTGAACAAAAGGATGAGAGCCGGATCTTACACAAAATATATGGAAGCTTGTTCTCAGATCCAAGCAAGACTAGCTAGATAGAATGCATCGATCCTATTAGCTCATCAGCAGCGTCTTGAGCATCAAAGCAACTGATGCCTCAGCTTCTTCTTCTTCCCACAAATAATTACATCAAAGCTTTTTGCTCGGAAAATTGAAAAGTGGAGAGAGAATCAGAATATAAGGAGTGCCATTACCCTTGTCCCTTGGCCCAGTCCTTGTACCATCCTAGTGACCCTTAACCAAGATATCATGCACTCTCCCTTAGGAGTTCCTCACATGCAACCTGGCCCTTGCCCTTGCCCTTGCCCTACTAGTTGTTCTTGACGTCAAGCTTGAGTTCCCAAGTGGGGCTATGCACATCCTTCACGTGTGCTCTTGGGGCATCTTCACATGTTACCCCACCCGCCCGTCATTGACGTCAATGTCGGGTTCTTGGGTAGGACAACGACCTTCCCATGAGCTATCGTCCGCCTCAATGCATTCCTCACCCATTGCTGGGTCATGCAACCCATGCCCACACTAACAAATTGGTTCTTGATCTCCACGAGTCAGCGAAGCGTCTACTAGCAAGCAATCGGGCAAAAACATATGCCACAGGTCATAAACAATGGCTGACAAAACACACAATTTTTACAGGTGGCCAGGAACAATTCACCGGGTCACCAGGTTAAGGAATGGGTGAAAGAAGAAAACAAGTGGTAAATTAAACATAGAAGGCATGAGATCAAGAATGGGTAACAAGTTTACATCTTAGCCTATTGGTGGATATTTTCAGGTACCTTTCAAATTCGAACAAGAAGTAAGCAACCTCATATTTCAAGCACTCGACGATGTTATGAAACCTCTACAAGTGCAACAAGTCACATCTCCCATAAGATGATCATGGATGACAAAATTAAGCTCCATATGAAGAAAGTGGCTAGAATGGGTGGTGGATCCAAACACCCATGTACTCGTCCCCCATCTCATGCCATTCATGGGGGATGGGTTTAATGTGATAAGGCTCTTAGTAAAAGAGCAGGGATAATTATTATTCTTAGTGCAACCAAGTTATATCATTGGCTCATTAAGTTGCTTGTGATTGGCCCAAGGGTCTTATATTGATGCCATTGGCAAGTTGATTCAAATAAGGGGATTGGCCACAAGTAGATTCACTTGAGATTCAAACAAGGGGATCGGCCACAAGGGGATTCACTTGAGATGTCCCTACATCTAAAGAGAGGAGCCACCTCATTTGGCACAACGTGGCAAGGCCCAATTTTTACAAATGGACCAATGTAGGACAAACACTCCTATGAAGGGACTTGTTGCATGTGTTCCACTTCAATTAAGAATGCATCTACAGATTCAACATGAAAGATAGCAAATAGCATTATTCAACATGACAGACAACAAGTAGCATTATAAAAGCGGCAAATTAGGTATTCAGATGCATTCTCCAACAAAGAAGACTAATGAAATCAATGATTGTAGGTAGCTCACACAGATCATCACTACAAAGATGGAATTCTCTTACAAAGAGCTCAAGACTCCAAAATTATCACTGCATAACAAATAGCCTTGATGGTTATTTATACTGAGCAAAAGCTACCTCCCTTCAACTTAACTTGGGGAGAGAGATGAAAATTCAAATATTAGGACCCATATCAATAATCATGTAAAATAGACTTAAATGCATTTTAGAGGGGCTTAAAAATAATAAAGAACTGAATAGTTGCAGGTCTACTCAGTGTCATATATCTTGTATAGATATAATACTCCCCCAATAAAGAAAATTGCCCTCAATGTGGGCTTATCTACTAGAGCTACTTTTGTACCATTGTTTGTAGTATTTTTCCTAGGTTACAAGTCAAATCTCGCTACAGTCATGAAAACCCGCTCTTAGTATGATAAAGCTTTGTGCTTCTATTTGGCACAAAGACTTTTTAATGTCATTCTAGTAGTGATAAGTACAATAAGCAATCCTCTGTGCAGGGAAATCATTGATGTTGACAACAATAATGGTGCTGAGATTAGCCAGATAGTGATCAATAGTATGAGAATCAAAAAGCACAAGAACATCTACAATATAAACACTAGAATAGGATTTGGAAGAGCGGGAAATATTAGGACAAAAGAATAGTGTTTGATTGATGGTATCATAAAGAGACTATGCCTGTTCTTGCAAAAAATTAGTGTGAGAAAAAACATCCGTAGGTTCGCAAGCTTCGTTGATAGGATGACCATCCCATTGAACAAATTGGACAAATATGTGGCATTGTCTACATTGTATTTGAATCTAGAGAATACTTGCACGAATATATATATATAAGAAAAGAGGTCAATATCATATGGAAATAAGGGAGCATGTGGCTTCTTGGGAAAAGGAGAGCTACGAAGTAAACTAATATGAAAAACATCTCATGTGTTAGTTGTAGGTGAAGTTGAAGACGATAAGACACATGACTTGATTTTTCTAAAATGTGATAAGAACGATAATATTAGGCAACTACCTTTTTAGTATGTGATTGCCCTTGCCCTGAACAAACTTATGTCTAGGAAAACTTAAATTGTCCTGACTCAAGATATCGTCAATGATTATCAGTAGAGTTCTTGTATTATTGTTGAATATGGCATAAATGATCATGTGCCTACACAATAATGTCGTGTTATTCATTAACATAAGAAAAAATTGCAAAAGGGATATCATTTTGTCGTTGAGAATACCTAGGAAGCTTGGAGAATAACCACGAGTTAGCAAAAGTGGAGATACCCTAGTACTCCTATTTCTTTGTGAAATAGAGATGTTGATTCTAGTCTTTTCCAGAAGGAAAAACAAAGTTGCGTAAGTAATCATCAATAATGTGATTTAAGACCTCATATTACTTATTGTAGAGAGAAAGAGAGAGAGAGAGAGAGAGAGAGAGAGAGAGAGAGAGAGAGAGAGAGAGAGAGAGAGAGAGAGAGAGAGAGAGAGAGAGAGAGAGAGAGAGAGAGAGAGAGAGAGAGACTTGAAAGAGAAATGGACATAGTTTTATTAAGAAGAGTTGAAGATGATCAAATATAAGAGAAATGGCTCCCTCTTATAGATTGAGAGGTGAGCCCCCTTCACTTTGATTGGCTATTGAAGTTCCATCAGGATCACTATCTTGACCGTCAAGACGACTTTGTGTTTCGTGAGGTCAAGTTGTGTTTGCCTACTTGGGAACTTTACAAAAGCTAAGTTTAAAATACTTTATTAAAATAATTGGCCCCCCATGGCACTTATTAGCCTAAGGCCCAATGTTGGACTCACACGCGCAAGATGCCAGTTGGTCGCCTATTTCTAATACTTCCGACTCTCTACTTCTGTTGTGTAGTGTTTCGGCATATTGTTGAAGCCTCTTGCCATAATCTAGAATATTTCATGTCGTACCCAGAATCGGACAACATGCTCCTACTGCCAAATGAGCGCCAACCCCATGGCACTCTGTCTCTGACTAGTCCTTGGGATGAAGACGAGTCGCATTGTCAAAGTCTGTTTCTATCAAAACATCTTTCTAGCAAACGTGTAGCCATAGTATTCCGACAATCGTTGTTTCTACCAACGATCTCATTCAACCATAATGGATCCATCATCTAGTTCATCTCTCATTGAAAAACTCCATGGAGATAACTACCATCTCTGGAAATTCAAGATGAAGGTTATACTTCTAGCCAAAGAACTGTGGGACATCATTGATGGCATGTAGCTCAAACCAGAAGGTGATGCAACCAGCATCACCAAGTGGAGACTGAGAGATGGCAAAGCATTTGCCATGATCACCCTCAGCATCAAGGATACTCAGATCAGCCACATACGTACTGTTAGACCGCTCAGAATGCATGGGACATCTTAGCAACTCTCTATGACATCAGAGACGTTACTTCCAAGCTTCATTTGAGGAAGAAATTCTTCACCTTCAGTACAACAATTAACTGTGACAATCAAAGCACAATAGTGTTATCTCTCAAGCCGAGATATCACTCTCGAAGCAAACATATTGAAATCAAGTATCATTGCCTTAGAGAGAAAGTGCATAGCAAGGAAGTAGCATTGGTTTTCTACAGAACAAACTACATGGCAGCAGATTACTTCACAAAGGCTCTACCAAAGGAGCAACATCTCGAATTTTACGATATGTTAAATCTGAAGATCAAAGTTTTTCAGAATCCGCATTTTAGGGGGAGTGTTAGATTTCTTATGCTCAGACTTAAACAAATCGTTCAAGTAATGAGCATCCTGAAAACCGAAGGCCGACTACATATTTTCGGACCTTCACATTTTTCCCTTTGAGATTTTTTTTATGCCTTAGCCATTTTTAGGCACCTTCATCTTTTTTCACCTTTTTCGCACCTCTGCAAAAAATGCGACACAGTGGCCAGAATGCCTTAGAAACCATTTTAAGGCACCTTCGCCTCCTTTGCAAAAAATGTGACACAATGCCTTAGAAACCATTTTAAGACACCTTCGGCTTTTTTTGCCTTTTTCGCACTTTCGCAAAAATGTGACATAATGGCTTTAAACATTTTTAAGGCACCTTCGGCTTTTTCGCATTTTTCTGCCTTCGCTCTAGAGGCACCTTCGAGATTTACATACCTTCAGTCTAAGGGCACCTTTGGGTTTTTTTATACCTTCAGTCTAAGGGCACCTTCGGGTTTTTCGGGATTTTGCTACATTGGCAGGCCGATGTTGCCAACTTATCATCAATCCTAAAAACAACTGGACAACGGTTAGCGGTTACCAACTTTTGTACATATACAAAACTGGAGTAAAAGGCATTTAAAGCTTATGAGATATTTGTCTCTCGACACTTGTAAGTATATATACTAGTTGAATCAAGCTATGTAAGTGTTAATCGTCTTCTTTTTCAAGCAGAGTTATCTGTAGCCAACTTTATCACGGTCAACAAGCTGAGCTTGAGGATAGCCTGAACTTGAAGTGCAAGATTCTTGGTCTTCTACTGCATGATTTGCTTGACTCTGTTGCACTCTGTGATGATTCATAGCCTTCCTCCCTTGTCTGCTTGACTAGCGTACCTTCAAATTTTTTTGATTTCCCATCTGATATTTCTATGTTTGGATAAGAGTGATCTACTCTCTTCTTGAAGATAAGATTCTCCATAATGACCGCATCTTGACAAATTTGTGGCAATGAAGTGTAGGATGCAAACTTCTTCATACCAGACTTGATCTTGTCGAGTAGTCCGATATAGTAGTTATTTATTATGGTCTCTAGGCTCAATAGATCATTGTCTTTTACTAGATTGCACAGTCGTTTGGTGTATTGTCGAACTGTCTCATCAGGAAACATCTGAAATGAAGCCAATCTAACAAACTCAATAGTCATGGTTAGAATGTAGTGTAGTCTTGATGCAAGATATTGCTTCAAGGTTTTCACAACTATGGTGTCCCACTTTGTCTTTTTTTTTTTTCTGAGACAAGAAAAAAGAAAAAAGAAAAAGTAAATTGAAAAATTGATTAGTATGGATGAAAAAATATGAACAACAAAAATAGAAAGTCACAGTAACAGATGGATGTAACAGGTGGATTTAACAAATGGATATAACAGATGGATTTTACAAATGGATATCACAGATGAACAAGATTAAGGCTACACAAAATGGAGATGGAAAAAAATGAACATAGTGACGACGTAGATGGTAACTGATGTGAAGGAACAATGGTAACTATGGTGCCAGGCGGGTGGGGTCCGGGGCCTGCTCGCTGAGGCCCCGACGACGGTATGACTTGTGTGTGATTGAGCCAGTGATTGGCATGTCAAGTCACTAGTCGATGAGACCCCTTTTCTTTTCTTTTTTAGAAGAGGACGAGTAATGGCAAGTAATGGACAATGGGCGAGTAGAGATGGTGAGTAATCATAGTGGGCGAGTAATAGACAGTGGGTGAGTAATGATGGCGAGTAATCATGGTGGGCAAGTAATAGACAATGAGCGAGTAATCACAATGGGTGAGTAATAAAATTATAGCTCGCCAGTCTAGTACAAGACAAATCAGGGTGTATGCATGCCTTTGTACTGATGGAAAGTTATAATAATGAATAGATTAAAATAAAACTCAGTTGGTGAGTAATAGAAAAAGACAGAAAAATGAAAAATGATAGGAAATTTGAATTGGCGATAGACGAGTAATAGCGTATTATTCATCGAACTGCAGGATGCTAGATCTGAGGGTTCTGAGCATGCTGTGAAGAGGGCGAGTTAAGTTACAGTAAAAATCTTGTGATTTTGCAATCGGTGAGTTATAATCACAGTAGGGGAGTAATAGACATTACTCGCCGAGCTTATTGATGATGCATCAAGGTCTGCTCTGGCCTTTGGAAAAGTGTCGAATAAAGAAAATGGCAGAAAAGTGGAATAAACCTGTCAAAAAGAGAGAAAATAGCAAAAAAATGCAAACTAAAAAAATCACTCCTAGGACTGCTAAGCACTGTCTCCTCGGCAACGACGCCAAAAAAACGTTGGACCCTTTCCGTGCCTCCCTAATCGTCGCAATCAAGAGGGCAAAGTAGGGGTTTCGATATTTAACCGGGTGAGTAGTCGTGTAGTATCAGACTTCAATCCAATGGGGAGAGGGCTAAGCGACAAAATAGGGGTGGGAATCTAGGCTTGCTAAGGTTGTCAATCTTAGGTTCAGATCTAGATTTGTGCAGCGTTCATCCTTGTTGCTTTTCCTCTTTTTGGTCTTTTCTAGGGTTGGTTTATTCGTGTTTCTAGGCGTCCTTGGCTCTAGATCTTCTCAAGGGAGATGAACGACGAAAGAAATCCTACCTAGGGATGTTAATGATCGCTCCATGGTTTTCTTAATGAGAGAGAGAGAGAGAGAGAGAGAGAGAGAGAGAGAGAGAGAGAGAGAGAGAGAGAGAGAGAGAGAGAGAGAGAGAGAGAGAGAGAGAGAGAGAGAGAGAGAGAGAGACAGACAGAGAGAGAGAGAGAGAGAGAGAGAGAGACAGAGAGAGAGAGAGAGAGAGAGAGAGAGAGAGAGAGAGAGAGAGAGAGAGAGAGAGAGAGAGAGAGAGAGAGAGAGAGAGAGAGAGAGAGAGAGAGAGAGAGAGAAACAGACAGAGCTTTATTAAGAAGAGTACTAGAAGATGATCAAATATAAGAGAAATGGCTCTCTCTTATAGATTGAGAGGTGAGCCCCCTTCACTATGATTGGCTATTGAAGTTCCATCAGTATTACTATCTTGACCGTCAAGATCACTTTGTATTTCTTGAGGTCAAGTTGTGTTTCCTTACTTACAAAAGCTAAGTTTAAAATACTTTATTTAAATAATTGTCCCCCCATGGCACTTATTAGCCTAAGGCCCAATGTTGGACTCACATGCGCAGAATGCCAACTGATCGCCTATTTCTAATACTTCCGACTCTCTACTTCTGTCGTGTAGTATTTGGGCTTATTGCAGAAGTCTCTTGCCATATTCTAGAATATTCCATGTCGTACCCAGAATTGGGCAACGATAGCGAGCACAAGAGAGATATTATACGAGAAAATCGAGAAAAAAAAACAAAAAATAATCGGGTTGCGTGCCTTTTATAGATAATTTTTACACTTGCGAGTCAATAGTCAACAGAACACGTGCTCCGATTCATTCGTACTATAGCACACATGTGACCTGACAGCTTGACACGTGTCATAATCTCATTGCATGAAAAATTGACACGTGGCGCTGCCACTTCACATGTGTGACAAGATGTCTGTTTGCACATGCAAGCCGTCAGATAAAAGGACTTTGCCCCCGAGGCATTTTTTCACTTTTTTTTTTGCTTTGCCTTTTCACATATCGCTCTTGTGCGACACTCCTGTATCTCCTTTGCTACCTACTACACTACCCGTGCACAAGAGCAATATCTCATACCGTTCGTACATATCACTCCCTCTGTGACCGTTGTTACACCAATTTCGAACATCTCTCTCTTATTGCGCACAAGTCCGATATCCCAATATCTCCGTATGGTTAGGAGAAAGCAGACAAAGAGAGATTTTTTCTCTGCGGACTCTTCCGCAGGGCCTCCCGTTGCCTTGAATCCTCCAAGGCAAACGAGAAGGCGTAACCGCAGCAGGTGGCTATCTGATATTCGAAAATATCAGAGGTCAACTAAACTTCTTATTCCCAAAGCTCCATTTTACCATAGTGTTCGCCAAATCACTAGGGATGATCTTGGCAGTTTTGTTAGATTCACACCTGCGGCACTTCATTGCCTTCAAGAGGCTGTTGAGGATTATTAGAGCCTTTTTTTTGAAGACTCCTTTTTGCTAGCCATACATGCCAAGCGAGTTACAATAATGCCTAAAGATTTTCAACTGCTATACAAGATGCGGGATAGGTACTCTAAATTACGTAAGGGTGAGCCATCTGCACCAAGCCCGATCCCTTAGATGGGACAGACCTCCCGACCAAGAGGTCTAGGAAGCAGCCAACCCCCAAGTTGAACTGCTGAAATGGATCAGGAGGGGGCCGACCATGGGAACATAGGCAAGCGTGTTTGCCCTTTAGACAAACGTGTTTTTTTTTTTAAAAATGGGAACGCATGCAAGTGCAAGCTTTCGCACGTGTGTGGCAAATGTTTTTTTTTAACATAAAAAATATCTAAGAAATAAAATAATTCAAAATATGAAAAAATTAATAAAAAATTGGGCCCTATAGCGAGCCATTTGGGCGATCATGTTTTTTTACTACTGAAACTTCAGATTGAAGATTACAAAAGAGTTTTGTAAACAATCAAAACTTTGAAAATGAAGTTTGGAGTGCTTCTCTCCCAATAATCCTACCAAAACTAGAATTGGACCTCTTTCACAAGAACTTGCATATCTTTGTCAATTTTCCACCAAATTGATTGGAAATTGGCTCATTATCCAGCTGAGCCAAATATCTACAAACTATAAAATTATTATTAGATATTTTGGCCAAAACTATAGCCAAAATAGGGGGAAAAGACATACTGTAAAAACCCGTGGCTAACTAAAAGTAGAATGATTGTAACTTGGTCATTATAGCTCGAAAACCCAATACTTCCAAGAAGGTAAGAGAAAGAGATAGTGATGTGAAGCAAGAAACTACATAAAACATGAAATTAAAAGGTCAACAATTGAATCAAAACATTTTGGAAATTGAAAAACAAAAAAACTAGTGAAGAAAACTCCACCAAATTTAAGGGGGAAGGGATCTAATGCTTTGATGCTAAAATTTTCATATGCTAAATCTTAGCATCAAAACATCTAATCCATTCTTGAACATCAAATTGGCATAAAAAAATAAAGAAATCAAGAAAACTAGTTACAAATCCAGAAGATAGATAAATGTAGCAAAACTTCACCAAAATAGGCAAAGTAAGGTACCATTATTCATCATTGATGATCATTCAAAGCATAGGGCCTGAATCTAGAGCATGATCAAAGCTCTCATGTGATTTTAGGCACATGAAACACCAGTTCCTTCAAGAAAGCTCTCCAAGAGAAGCTTCAAGAACACCTAGAATTCAAAATAGACAAAAGAACAACAACCACCAAATTTAGCATGACTTCAGCTTCTCAAGCCAGCCCTATAGACGGCATCTCGACCGAGCCCTGCAGACGCCATCTCGACCGAGCCCTACAGATGCCATCTTGATCGATCCCTACAGACGCCATCTTGACCGAGTCGCAAAACGTCAAATCTCAACCAAGTCACAAAACGTCAAATCTCCACCGAGTCAAAAAAAATATCAAATCTCAACCGAGTCGCCAAAACGTTAAATTTCGATCGAGCCGAAAAAACCGTCAGATCTTGACCGAGCCTCTGGTCATGATCTCGACCGAGTCCTTTGGTCACATTATCGACCGAGTCCTCTGATCAAGGACTCGACCAAGTCTCTAGGTCAGAGATCTCGACCGAGTCTCTGGGTCAGATCTCGATCGAGTTTCTGGGTCAATTCTCGACTGAAGTTCTCAATCGAGTCAGTTGGATCAAATCTTGACCGGAGCATTTCAATAGCATCTCGATCGGGCCGGATCAATGCCAAATCCTAAAATTTTCGATCAAGACTTCTGATTTCAATTTTGACTGAACCATCATCTCGACCGAGCAAAAAAAAAAAAAAGACATATACACCAAAAAAATTCCAAAAAAGAAAACTTATATCAATAAAAAGCCATTCTCATACTGAGTCTCCCCCTTGACTTAGGGGAAAAAAAAAAAAAAAAACTCATACAAAACACAAAAATACACGACAATACACAATGGACCAACATACTGATCCTAAAATCCCATAAGATTATCCTTATAATATGCAAGACATAGAGGAAATCAATATTCCGTCATCTGCTACTATTTCTAGACAAGAGCATCCTCCCTAGGGAATTGACATTTTATCTCCACTCTTGCAACCATTTTTTGACGAGATTTCCAACCACTGCATATAACAAACCAAATTTGAGAATTGGAAATCTAAAAGCGATTCATTTTATGAATCTCATGATCCAAAGGATACTAATGGGAATAGATCTTCTTCTTCCATGCATTTCAAGCCATATCTTACAATATCTGCTGTCAATGATGTTAGAGTTAAGTTTTGTCAACAAGTGCCATACAATTCTCACTCTTTGTACCGTTCATTTATTTCCTTGTTCCTCTTCATCTCTTTTGTGTGATTGATTTTTGCATGAGAAATAGCTAATGCATGAGAATCTTCTATAGAGTATCTCAAGAACACATTTTCATTATCTATCCATCTTCAGATTGTACAGAGTTTCGGATCTTGTGGATCTGCTTGGATCCACTACGAGCAGTTACATTGCCAACAACAACATCAACAAGATCGACATCCAAGATCACAAAATCAAAGACGATAACAATAAGGCCAAGAAGGCATATGGGCAATCCAAGGAGACTCAATCAGAGCTGCAGAAAAGAAAAGATGAAGACAACCGTGAATTTGCAGAATAAAGCGAGATCCTCACCCAACAAGTGGTGGTCAAAGCTCGACATTGCAAGGGTCCAAGGCTGCAACTGTCGAACTATCAGTTCCTTCACCCTTCCACCAAGCCTTCATCATGCGGTTTCCCAAACCGTCCATCCAATCTGTTTCTACCACTAACTTGTCGATGAGTCCATTCCCTTGAAGACTAATAACCAAGATTTGTTCAACCTATCAGGAAAGAGCATGGACAAGACTGGAACTTCAACTGGGAGAAGAACTGAGAAAAATCCTAGAAGCAAAATGAAGGATACAGACCTCCCAGAAGTTAGTACCTGCCAAGAAATCCAAGATGAGATTGTCAATGGCAGATACAAGTGATATAACAAAAAACACAAGGAAAAAACACTCAACCATACAAGATTGTAAAGTTGTTGAGAGCTCTCCAAGTTTTGAGAATGTCAACCATTTGCAAACAATAAGACATTCTGGTACATTGCGACAGATTGCGAAAAGTAGTTTTTTTATAAAGACTCGTAGCAATAAGCACTTGGTTTTATGCAAGCGAACGAGGATCTACGCTTTTCCAAGTGACGATCGAATATGCCAATGCAGAAGCGAAGCGACATCATTCAATATGAGTTGCAGTGGGTCCTACAACACATTAGGGGTGGGATGATGTTGGTTGATTCTGACGAATCCCCAAGATACTCAGCCAGACCTACCCAAGAGCACCTCTCACGTAATCCTGGTAACAGACAGACAGATCTGTAAACAAGATGCTAATGAAAAGAAACTAGTAAACAGTTGCTATAGACAACGAATCCGTCTTCACAAACTCAAGATAAATCTTTATCCAGTCAAGAGTTTCAAGCAGGTCAATCAGGCAAATAATCTTATTCTCAGGTCTAGTAGAAGAACAAGCAGCCCTATTAGTGTTAATGATAAAATTATGCATCTCAACGACCTTTTTCATACAACAGATAAGAGTATGAACAAAATGGTTAGGTGGAGGCAAGGGCTCTTTGTAACCCAAAGAAGCAACTTCCTGAAACCATCTTGTGGACCTTTGTTAGCTTATGAATCAGATAAAAGGTAAAGATTTCAGCACTACCCCAACCAAGAAATAGTTGGATTTACACCACCAAGGTGCATAGAGAGAGATACAAGACTGCACTTAGTTCCTCTTGACAAAGCAAGACTGAAATCTTTTAAAGCCTTTATTCATAATCCAATAAGGTAAAGTACAGCTGAAAAGTAAAATACAGTATTGTAAAGCACCATAAAGCATAATCACTTTTAAGATCTCCAGCTGGTACCTGCCACCATCCCACAAAACAAAACCGCTCAAGTTAGTTTAGTGAGGAAGACAGGTGTCATGGCCGAATGACAGTTGTTATTCATGTCCAAAAGAAGTTATACTACTTAACAACTTTAAATAGCATTTTAAATCATAGTCCAATCTTCCCAGACAACCAGTGTTTTAGCGATAAATAGGCCAAAGCCGTTATATCACCATATCAAGACGAGTGCCATACTGATTAGCTTACGGTCAATTGGTCCATGTCAGTTCGTTTTAAACATAGTAGAGTATTAAAAAGTTTTAACTGTTAAAGTTTTAATTAGCCTAAAGATCTAGTGTGGACACATGTGTTGGTGTTAGAGCAAATCCATGCTATATTGACCTGAGTGACCCTTAAAGTGTAAGGTATGTCACGCACTACTGTCCATACTCCTGAGTATATCCATGCTTTCCAGTTGTATCTCACCAAGAGTCTAGAGTAACACAGAGAGGGTAAGGTTAAGTGCTTCCATGGTTGTTACATATGAATAACATAACAACCATGGTATAGGGACACTATGTAGGAAAGACGTGATTAATAATTAGTAAGAGACTACCAATGTTTATACTAGGTATTAGGGCATATCCGTGTCATTCTAATCCTTAAGTAAAAACCACGACTCTTACGCATATCCATGTTGTCTAAGATCGCATTATTGGAGTCCTGACTGTTCAGTTTTTTGATAGGGTTTTATTTCACAGTGTGTTAATTCGACTCGTATACAAGGTTAGATGTGGCCTTATATCATTTCTTTTTCCGAAAAAAGGAAGTAAAAGCACGATTGTGTAGAAGAGTGCTATGTCTTAAGGATGTACAGAACTGAATATACCATGTCTGCTGAAGCTGCAAGGAGTTTACTTACTCTAGAAAAGTGTATCCAAATGGTTGTAGACGTGGCTTCTTGAGAGGCTGCCATTATTTCTTTTGCTTCGAGATGATTCTTTCTCTTTGGGTCATCGAAAGCCAAAAAACACTTTTTAGCAAGTATTTGATTATAAAACATTGCGGAGAAAAGTGTATATAAGACGTCTTCAAAGTGAGTTAGATAACTTGCTTTTATGGAGAATCAGTTGCTACCATACCTTTTTGTTGAGATAGCTAGCGTTTTGGTTCAGATGTGAACCGAAATTTACAAAGAAGAAGCCGGAGCAGTATGATGATGCTACATTATAAGAAATTATCAGTTTAGTACTGTCTCATATGCCAATCTTAGCATTCAAACATCAAATTACAATGGAAATGCAAGAAATCAAGAAACTAGTCAAAAATCAAGAAACTAGACAAAAGTAGCAAAACTTCACCAAATTAGTCAAAGTAAGGTATCTTTATTTATGATTATTGATCATTCACAAGATAGGGCCTGATTCTAGAGCATGATCAAAGCTCTCATGTGATTTTAGGCACATGAACCACTTTCTCCATCAAGAAAGCTCTCCAAGAGAAGCTCCAAGATCTCTTAAAACTCAAAATTACAAAATGAACAATAGCCTCCAAATTTAGCACGACCTCAACTATTTATAGTGGTCATTTGTGCCTCTACTATAAATTTGGGGCCTTATTTAACTGAATTGGGCCTTACAACCATTATTACAATTCAGCTATTCTCAATTATGGCGAGGTTGTTCAAACCAGTTTATTAACTGTCCTATTAACTAGTTCTAATCTAATTTAGCTCCATGGCTATATTTGGCAATTCATTAGTAAGCTCATGGGCTAATTACATGCAGCACATGACACTCCCCCTACTTTAAGCATTTTTTCCCTAAAAAATGAAGACCATGTAGTCCTTTGTTGACTGTCATGTCTTGTGAATCCTTTGGCGGTAGTCGAGAAGTATTTGGCCACCTTGAATAAGAAACATCTTTTGTTGTATTATTCATGTCAGTAGCCATCTACCAGTTAAATTTTGTTGCCCCAGGTTCAACTTCCAGCTTATTGTTGTAGAACAAGTTTGCAATGAGTTCCCTTCATAGAGAACCTTTGATCTACAACTGATCCCATAGAATCAATAAGATCACTGAAGAAGAGACTGATGAAACACAAGAAAGTCTCAAGTTGCATTAGTTCTGTATGGGTTAACAAGATCCAAGCAATAGGACATTCAATAGTCTTCCTCCTCAATATTTTTCTTGATTGGATAGGCTATCCAATTCCAGATGCATCTTTTCTTGTCTTTGCATCCGGTTTTATTGCCTTGTGCATTGCTCCTTGATGTAGGATCACAATATCCTTTTGTAAATCCAAAGCATTGATTAAAGCAATGGTTTCATCCAAGTTATCTGATTGAGCATTGGAATTCCATCTTGTCGAATCATTCTGAGAAAGATTGGTAGAGTTATCTCGTTGAAGATGGATGGCCATGTATCCATTGATATCCTCTGTGAGTGAAGCGATGGGTATAGCTCCTGATAGATCAAAATATTAATGCTCCAAATCAAATATTTCATTGTCCAAATTTGGCCACATTCCAGTCATTTCCAACTCATCATTCTGTTCCAAGAGAGCGTCGTTATGTTGGAATATGAACAGCTCATATTCGTTCTACTGTAAGCAATGATGGTCCTCCGTTTGATCTCCAAAGATAAATTTGTCATATATACAATGTTGTAAGTAGTGATTATCTTCAATTTGATCCCCAAAAATAAATTTGTTATATATACAAGAATAGTCAGTAGTAACATTGATCTCAAACACTCTTGGATCAACAATCGTGGAAGATAAATCACAAGTCGTCCGTTGTTGATGTTGAGACATGATTGGATGATCAAGAGATGTATTGTGTGGTTACTTGATTCCTTTCGATCCTTCATCCATTGAAGAATTCCTCTCTGAAATACTTTCGTTCAAACCAGCACCTTGATGAGCTTGGAATTGACATATTGATAGTTTTGGAGAGTTTTGTTGATGGAGAGTTGAACACACTGGTGTAGGAATTTCTTCCTGCTGAGACTCCAATTTGATCCGTAGTTGCATCTTTTGTTGTCTTATCCTTAGATCTTTTATTAATGCCTTTTGCATTACATCTGTCAATGTTGGATTTGCTCGAAGTACTTTATCCAAATGTTGACGAATGTGATCTTGAAGACCACGTAGATAGTGTTGGATAGATAATTCTTCATCAAGACACCTTTATTTGGATGCTACCAAATGGAATCTGGTATTATATGCCTTTACAGAACCAGTTTGTTCTAGCATATACCAAGAGTCCATATAATAGTCTATAAATATTTCTGCACAAAACTCTTTGAAATCGTCCCATCACTTCGGTTCATACTCTGGATGATGTAATACTCCTTGCCACCAATCATAGACTCCTCCTCGAAAGTAGGATGCTGCTATGGTAATTTTGCCCTGATCAAAAATAGAATATAGTCGCAGATTCTCATCGACAATAGATAACCAGTCATCAATATGTAATGAACTCATTTCTCCCTCAAAGGTTGGTATGTTCTCAAAAGGAACATCATCAGGATTTCGTTGAATATTGATTTGTTGATGTTGATTTGCCTCTGAAAACTGCTCTCACCATTGTAACAGGAACTAGGAATGGTCACTATGCTCCCATAATTGATATTGTCCTCTAACTGTAACCCAGTGGTGCCAACAATTGGTTTAAGAGCCATAGATGAAGCCTCTTCAATTAGCATGGATATACCGTTGAATGCCATTGTACAAAGAGATGATTGGTATTCAGAATTATCTTCTTCAACTACGTATTGTTCAGAACCAGCTTTGTTATTATCATTGTAGTCTCCATCCTCACCGATGTAGTGATTGGGATGCAATTCTATCTCTTGACAATGTAATCTTTTGTTGTACACGTTGTGAACCGTTGGATCTTCTTCATCATACTCACAACTTTCAAGGATATCATTTGGTTGACTTGTAGGCTCATATTGGTCCTCATGTTGCCATTCAGAGTGATTATGACTCTCATAATCAACAATGTTATACTCGGTTTCATATTGGCCATTATTATATTCGTCTACATCACCAGGCTGATATTCTTGATTATCTAGTTGACAATCATGATCCGCATCGGAATATTGTTCATGGCCATTCGTATCATCACATTGTTGATGATCATCTTGCTGACAATCGCTACCATCATCACATTGCGGATCATCTTGTTGACATTGTCACCATCATCACATTCCTCCTCATCTTGTTGACAATCATCACCACCATCGTCATATCAGTACTTTGGTTATCATACTCATAATCATTTCCATCCCATTATCTTCATAGTCAAACATATATTGATTATCAGTGTCCATGGTGTAGTGACAAATAGTCTGTGGGTTATGGGTCCACAAATCTGAATGAAGTGTGAAGAATTTGGGACAATTGTAAATTTCACTCATAAAATCACAAATTTGCTAGTAACAGATTTGTTCTTCTCCACCGTCCCAAAATTCTGAGTCCTCGAAGAATGTAACAAAATAGCTATTGGCAAAATGTCAACTTTGTTTCATGGATCAGTTTTGGCTTTATCCCAGTGCTATCATGTCAAGTTCGACGTAATGATCACTTTTGATTTTTACTGCGTCGAAATTTGAGGTCAAATGGAAAAGATATGGAAGTTCACAGAAATGGATTATAAAATGTAACAACTAAGGCAAAATGGGACAAAGTTATAAAAAAAATCAAACGATGATTTTGAGAATACATATAGCTGAATAGTGTCAAGCTCGATGATCTGATTGCTTTTGCTTTAGATTGTACTGAAATCCGACTGCAAACGAAAGAGTTATTGACATACAAAAATCGCGGAACAAACGTAATTAGGCAAACTTAAGAAAAAGGCCCTAACACAATTTTTTTGGTTTCTTTGAAACATTGGACCGTGAAAGAAATAAAACCGTAGAAATCTTAAAAATGATGGCAAATTTTTTTTTTCCTGGTTACTTGTGCGATCTGTTGGAGTGGTCGAAAGAAAAATATAAAACCGTTAAAAAAAATTAGGAATAAACGAAATTTTTTTATCGGGCACGTAAAAGGAAGATTTTGTCAGCGTGGGCAGAGGGGCAACGTAGGCAGAGGGAAGGTTAGAGAGAGAAAATCTCGACCGACGCGAAGAGAGGGGCGTGGAGGTAGGTAGGTCAGGTTAGGGTGACGTATAGGGTTAGGTTTAGGTCGCATGAAGGTTAGGGTTATTTTTTTTTAAAACACAAAAACTTCCAAATGCAAGAACTGAAAAAAATCTACAAAGAAACAGAACTTAAAAAATGAAAGGTTGAAGTGCTTCTCTCCCAAATTTCCTACTCAAACCAGAACTTGACCTCTTCCACAAGATTTGTCATATCTCCCTCAATTTTCAACCAAATTGGCTCAGATTCAAGCTAAGAGTGAGATCTACAATCTTACAGAATTACAGTCAAAAAGTTTGCCAAAAATTTAGCCAAAAATGGGAAAAACAGACTGCAAAAAGCTATCACTAACTAAAATTGGAAAGAAAACACTAAAATGGCCATAACTTGGTCATTATAGCTCCAAATCAAAAAATCTCAGTACCTCCAGAAAGCTAAGAGAGAGATCTATTGATCTACAACAAGAAACTACAAAAAAAAAAAAAAAAAAAAAAAAAAAAAAGAGGATTAGAGGCAAAAACTGAATAAAAAATTGTTGGAAATTGAAAAATCAAGAAAGCTAGAACAAGAATCTCTACCAAGTTTAACGAAATCCACCAAATCTAATGGGGAAAGGATCTAATGCTCTAATACCAAAATTGTCATGTGCCAATCTTAGCATTCAAACATCTAATCCATTCATTAAACATCAAATTACAATGGAAATGCAAGAAATCAAGAAACTAGTCAAAAATCAAGAAACTAGACAAAAGTAGCAAAACTTCACCAAATTAGGCAAAGTAAGGTATCTTTATTCATGATTATTGATCATTCACAAGGTAGGGCCTGATTATAGAGCATGATCAAAGCTCTCATGTGATTTTAGGCACATGAACTACTTTCTCCATCAAGAAAGCTCTCCAAGAGAAGCTCCAAGATCTCTTAAAACTCAAAATTACAAAATGAACAATAGCCTCCAAATTTGGCACGAACTCAGCTATTTATAGTGGTAATTTGTGCCTCTACTATAAGTTTGGGTCCTTATTTAGCTAAATTGGGCCTTATAACCATTATTACAATTCCGATATTCTCAATTATAGCGAGGTTGTTCGAACCACTTTAGCTCCATGGCTATATTTGGCAATTCATAAAAAAGCTCATGGGCTAATTACATGCAACACATGACATACTATAAGACCAAAGATATACAAAAACTTTTAAGAGAGTCATTCTACCACAAGAATTAAGCTTTAACGTATTCGATAAAAGAGGATACGTATGTAAAGAGTATCAAACAAGCTAGTAAGAGTTTGTAGTCCATCGCTGCCATTGATAGTCAAGAGCTATTAGTGAATGAAGAGTAAATGATCCTATTGTCCATCGTTGGACAGTAGGATGCTTTGTGTGCAATGTGGTATGCCCAAAGAGGTCATAGTTTCCATTGGGGGACAACATACCTCATTATTCATTATTCACTCATATTCATAAAGATGAAGAGTCAACTATCCATCGCTGGACAACGACCTCATTATTCTTTCATAATTATCAAGATGAAGAGTCAGTTGTCCATCGTTGGACAATGACCAACTTTTGTATCAAAAAGTGATCATCGTACCAGTGGGTGCAGACACCCTTCCATCGCTGTCAAAAAGGTTTCTTTATGATTGAAAAGGTGGCCATCAGACCATTGTTGTCATATGGTCTCATGAAAGGTTGCCAAATGAAAGGAAATTGTCCATCGCTGCCTATTGAGGCAGGATGGACGTGTTTTTATACTTAAAGAGTGATGTCCACCATATTTTTTAATCCTACGAAAGCTCTTTTTACTCTTTTGTGTGATAAGCAAACATAAATCGTAGCTGGAGGTTATCAAAGCATCATCATTGTGAGAGTAAAGCGTTAAGAGAGCCAAGCAAAAGAGAGATAGATGCATACCGTATGCTAGAATATTGTTGATCCGTGAACTGGTAGGGCGCACTTTCAGCATATGATAGAGGAAAGAACTCTTCTTTGGTGTTGTAGAGAGAAGGCGTCAAAAAAGCATGATCTTATAGTGTCAAGCTGGTTAGCATCCTGGAAGGTGTGAGTGGGAGAGAGAAAATCAATTTCCCTCCAAATTGGAATTGATAAAGCAATGTCAACATTCATACTTGTATATGTTAAAAATACATGTTTTTTTAAATGGTTAGTACTTACACCATTGTTGCTTTAACAGAAACTACTGCTTGAAATTTAAAAAGTCTTATAGAGTACTTTTATTAGTTTTTAAGTGGGAGACCCACTAAGTTAAGAGCAAAACTTCATTTTGTAAGAGTGTAGGATATTTAAAAAGACCTTGTAAGCTTGTAGAAGCGGTATGTCTGTAGTTGTCCACATGTCTATTAGCGAAGCAGGTGAAACTAGACGAAGGAGCATCCGAGAGAGAGATTAACGAAACATAACTCTTCTTGCCAAAGCAAGACCAAACCTTTTAAAACCTTTATTCATAACCCAACAGGGTAAAACATAGCTGAAAGCACACATTACTTCAAAGAAAGAAAGCATTGTATAGCGAAACAAATTTCAAGACATCCAACTGGTACCTGCCACCATCCCACCACACAAACCACACAAGTTAGCACAGTGAGAAAGACAGGTGTCAACGCTGAATGTCAGTTGTTATCCATGTCCAAAATAAGTTTAGCAGCTTAATAGCTTAAAGTATTTGATCACAAACTGTAGTCCAATCTTCCCTATGTAACACATAATTATTTGCAATAGGCTTTCCCATATTATTACCGTATCAGGGCATTTCGCCATTCCGATCAGTCTTATGTTACTAGTCCATATCAATCTATAAAGTAAAAGCATATGTATTGAAAAACAACTTCATTATATAAGCTGTGATTAGCAGCATATGCATCCTTTCAAGGAGTACGCCAACTATCGTCCAGCTTCATAAGATTTTAAATTTTTGATCCTGTCTATTGTATTATTACCAGTACGTGTTTAGCCAAGTACTTTACCCTACATTTGTAGTAGGATTAGGGCAGATCCGTGCCATACCAATCCCTACAAATGTAGCGATCCCTTGTACAAATCCATGTACCTCAAGGGCGCGTAGGTTAACAATACTTGTATCACAAAATGGCGAAGTCACCATATGTGTAGCATGAGTCATCTATACGTGCAATCACTTCTAAACGAGAGGCATAAATATGATAGTTTAAGCTATTCCGTTATAAGTCTAAGCCATAACCGTTTCCTATAGTCATTCATAAACGTTAACGCTTCTTATGATTTACACCATTACCTCTTCATTGACCAATACACGAAGCAAAGTGTTGCAATACTAACCTGAATAGATGTTGCGTGAGAATCCTGTGAGGAAGCCATATTTGTTTACAAACGGTACTTCCTTTGGAGACTGATAATAGAAGTTTTTCGAGTCTAGTTTTAGCCACAACAATAATAGCATGAAAAAACACTGCCAACCGTACTATATTCCCATTACGAAACTACTTCTCTGCTTTTAGTAAAAAGGGATTGCCGGAAACATATATATAAACTTAACGAAAATGTTCTTCGGACTGCATACCTATATAAGAGCGTAATCCAAGTCACCTTGTAGTATAAAGATCTGTTTACAATAAGAGTCATATTGCATTTGCTCACCGTTAGCCTATCATTTATCATACTTCATACCTTTCGTGGTGACCATTATATTATTCAATATAAAGCATCATGTTGGCGGCCAGCCAATGTAACCGCTTTATCGTAGAAGAGGCAAACAATACTTCAAAAAAGTGTGTTCATCGCTGCCCTCTTAGCGCTGAAAGGGCCGCAAGCTTCTATGAACATAGGTTCAATTACACATACAATGTGATGGTGAGGTAATCGATGTTCCAACGAGTGAGGTAATCGTTGTTCCAACAAGTGAGTTCATGCATAATCATATGTACCAATCCACTCACATATGTAGAGGGATGCATAAAGCAACACAAGGCTGTTAGCGCATTTCCGGCGTGTAGTTTCATCACATATTTTCCATACAAAGTGCACTAAACAACCCACCTAAAGTGTATGGGCTTGCATGCAGCTGTAGCACGCTGCCAGCATGCTACGAGCGTGTGGTTTCAATGTGTATTGCCATGTATATTATGTGAAACGATGGAAACCTCCAACAGTGTGTGTGTGTGTGTGTGTGTGTGTGTGTGTGTATACCTATCTTTCACACCAATTTTTCATTTAGCACTTTTTTGTACTAAAGTAGCTTATTCAACTAGCTTCATTATGTACAATACGTGAACTTTAAAAACATCCTAAACTATTGCCAACGTGAAAGAGCATTGGGCTCAAATTGTCTAGTAGGCTAAGTGCATCCATAAATTGAGATTCAGGCATGCTTTCATAAGGCATGATTCCCATTTCTTATACAATTCAACTACTTTGGTAGAATTCATTTATTTATTTTTTCTCAAAAGCGCTAACCGTAAAATAAGAACTTCCTACAAAAGTTCAGTCGAAAGAGTCGAATGTTTGAAAGAGTATTTTCGAATGATAAAAGAAAAATCAAATGACCTTGGTCCCAACTTTCCATTCATATGCTTGACTTTCCTTACAAAAATCTTCATATTGACCGAATATGGTTTGATAATTACATGACAACATCATCCAATAACCAAACGAGGCTCCACAACAAGACTAGTCAAGGGCAAAATATATGTTCCATCCTTTGCACTTAGAATAGTAACACAAGTATAACATAAAGAATCTCAAAATGATAGGGAAAATTATGTTTCATCCTTTGCACTTAGGATAACAACACAAGTATAACACAAAACCTCGAAATAATATGACAATATCAACTCCCAACATGGCTACCATTGATGTCTCTTTGATTTTGAAGAGTTACTTGAGCCTCTTTATAATGAGAATCACCTCCAAGATCCTACTTACAAGACACACACACAAAGGAATAACAATGGAGCCAAATCACCCAACCATGCAGATGCTACTGATCAATCTCCAATGTCACCATGCCTTCATCTCTCACTTAACATGAATGAGTGTTACCTCCCATAATAAAGTATAATGTAAAAAGAAAAACAAAAATAAGAAAGACAAGTCTTGTTTGACTTGCATACCGCCCACATTTATCATTGAATGGACTCTCAAAAGACATATATCTTTCAAAGATATCCTTTAATAGAAAATTGTAGAAATATTTCATCTCTTTTGTTTTACTTTAGGAAGCATAGTCAAACTTGTTTAAAATTTTGATTTATCTAGATTGACCTATACTTTATAGGTTAGCCTTTGATATAGTACTTTCTTAAATCTTTTGACTTTATTTCAATGGCAAATAAGCGTGTTGGGTAGTTGTTTACTGGATTGGAAGGCATAATCTCAACCCCAACCACGGAGTAGTCACATCTAAGAATATTTGCTCCAAAAATCTAAGGAAATAACTTGGACTTAATGTAGATGTTGTATATATAACCTCTAGTTGAATAACACGTGTGTGTGTGTGGGGGGGGGGGGGGGGGCATTGCCATGCATTGCAAGGAAAATGAATGATGATGCAGTCAATGCCGCATAGACAAGTCTTGAAATTTGACTTGCATACCCACCCACCTTTCTCATTGTGAATGGACTCTCAAAAGACATTTATCTTTCAAAGATACCCTTTAATATAAAATTGTAGAAATATTTAATCTCTTTGAACATAATATTTTGTTGTACTAGGAAGATACTTGTTTAAGATTTGATTTATTTAAATTGGCCTTTCAAATAAAAGGAATTTTTATAGGTTTGCCTTTGAGAGAATACTTTCTTAACTTTTTTTTACTTTATCTCAAAGCAAATAAGCTTTTGACTTGCATGGCATATTGCAAATGCCAATCTTGAGTCCACCCATGAAAAAAGACAACCCAACCTAAAAGGTTAGCATTATCCATGCCACTAGGGTGAGTTGGGTAGTTGTCTACTAGACTAGAAAGGCATAGGCTCAATCCCAATCACATAGTAATCACATCTAAGGAGATTTGATCCAAAAATCTAAGGAAGTGACTTGGACTTAGTGTAGATGTCTTATGTATATAACCTCTAGTTGAATAACATAGTAGTCTAGTGGGTTCAAATAGTTTCCAAAATACCCCGTCACATTCCAGAATATTTGCTCCAAAAATCTAAGGAATGACTTGGACAATTTGTAGATGTCGTTTATATATAACTTCTACTTGAATAGCACAACAAAGTGCTTCTTGGTTTCCAAGGGGAGGCTCAAACCTAAGACCAATTTCTAAAGAAAAAGAGAGGAGGAGAAGAGAAGGATGAATGACAAGTGTACTTTGCACCACCACCACAGTGACTGTGGTAGTGCATTGACCATCTAGTGGTACCACCGTCTTTCCAAAACAGTGGTATCATTTTCCACCCTCGGATCTGTGGGCCACCACCACCAGTGCTTGCGGAAAACGTTTTTTCAGCCTAGCACAAAACCTATCATAAAAAATTGTAGGCTTTTTAGCAACTCATGGGCCAAAAGGCTACTGATCTATAAGGAGAAGGCTAAACAAAAAAATTTCAAGAAGGCTCAATTTTTTATACAAAGCTTGATAAGGCATTTATCCTTTTTCATTAGCATTTTAATTGATTCAACTTTGGGTCAGTGTTTGGGAAAGCCGACAAAGTATAGGAATGGAGCCGACATCTTATTTCAAAAACTGACTTCATAGAAAACTTAACAGTAAGTTGACTTTTAACAATCGACATCTTTTTTGAAATGTGCAAATTTTTTTGTTTTTTGTTTTCGAATGCAGTAAATTTACGTGTAGTAAGTAGTTAGATCCATATAAAGCTTATGTTTACATAGCTTTATTAAGTCAAGAAAATAATTTATCAATGTAGATTTGTAATATTTTGCCAACAAGCAAATAGAGATGTAGGATTCAAAAGGCAAGATTTAAGAAAAAAACCCACAACACCTAGGAAACATAGAAAATTAGGGTGATGCAATAATCAATATCAAAATTTTAAAATAGTACATTTTGATATATACTAGAATTCAAAAAATACTTTGTATGGTCTTTGTAAAATGTCATACACTTTGTTACTTCGTTATAGGCCACTCAAAAAATGTATCAAAGCCTAAAGCCAAATTAATTATTTCTAAAATCTGAAAGCAGCTGATTTATATGAAAATGAGAACTTATAGAATAAAATATATATAGAATAATATGTAAATTAAAAATCAGGTTATCTTTTTTCAAGGGGTTATAGGTATTTAGCAAGCAATGTGCAGCAGCCACAGAGTGGTGGTGTACCGTGGTGCACTAGTGCTGAATCCCGATTCCTGAATAAGCTCATCCAAAAGAGAAGAGGGTAGCAATGCTGCGCATCTATGATCTAGATTCTCTCCTAGGATGCTGATCAAACAAGTTTTGTTTGTGTGTTTGTGTGTGTATGGCTGTTTGCGCACTCTCTGTTCTCTGCTGGGATGCTGATCAAACAAGTTTCATTTGTGTGTTGGTGTGTGCGCGTGTGTGCACTGTGTGGGGCTGGCGTCACAGCGCATTGGGAGGGTAATGAATGATGATGCAGTCAAAGCCGCGTTACGGGTACAATTCAAATTGCAAACTGCAAATTGCGAGCAAAGCCAAAGCGCGTGGACCCACACGCCAACCCAAACCGCGTCGCGACTCGCATCGATGCCTGCACTTGTACGCTCAACCACGATGGCAGCAAATCTGTTGAATCTTCTTTCTTTACACTTTTTATGCAGGCCTCTGTCTCCACCTCCTATCATTGGCATGGCATATGCCCTTATATTAGATTCAGTAACAGCAAAGAAAGAAGAGAGGGAGGTGCACAGTACAAAGCAACCGCGTGGCCCCACACGGTAGAGCACGTCATGCTCATGCGCTTTCTAGATTCCAATTTCTGCGTCCTCTGACTGCCCCTCTCTGCTTCTGCTTCAGCTGGTGGGCGCTTTTGATTTGAGAGCTGTCGATCATGGATCATATTCATGGATGTTGATCCATGGAAATTGGAAATTCTTGGCCTGTGAATATGAGAGAATCTAGACATAACCCTCTAAGACTAGGCTCTAAAAAACACATGGATTGAATTTGATTCTATGACCTATTGTCTGGATTCTGGAGATAAATTACACGACCAATGTATCTCATATTTTCTAGTCATAAGTCATAAACAAGGTGATCCAAAGAATAACTCTTTTGGGTTATCTTCAAAAAACTTGCATTTTTTTTAAGCTTCTCGATTTTTTGAAGATTTTACTAATAAAAGGGTCTAGTCTTATAGAAAAATTGTCCCAGATTTTAAGATATTGGTTTTTGAGAAATTATGTCGGCTCCATTCTTATGCTTTGAAGAATGCAAAAAACAATGATTGCAATTTTTTTTTTTTAAATGGAAAACTATATTAATGCTCTAAGTCACCTAAGAGCATCAATTCACATTCTAGCAAATCATCACAATAGCTTACGAATTACCACTAACAAAGCTAAAAATGCACTTTCATTGCAACAAAAAGATTGGAGTCTACTTCCAAATAAAAAGACATGGGTTACAAATCATGTCACCAATAAATTTCTTTTCACAATGGAATGCCCGATGCTTGTTTTTTCTTTGTTAATCAAGGTGGGGACACAATTAAAATGAAGGCTTCACAGTGGTGCATTCATAACAAGGGCACACCCACTTTCATACCAGGATGAGTCGTTAGATGTGGCACAGGAGATGACAATGGGCACGTTGCCACAAGGGGCAAGGAAAGTGGGTTTTGTTTGTTTTGTCCTTACGGACAAAGCCCAACACAGTGCTCAAGGAAATTAGATCAATCACATTGCAAGAATTCAAAAGGACCAATTAAGTTGCAACATTCCATTCACACTCACCAAGTCAATCTAAAAAGCAACGATCCTTTGCTCTTCATCTCACTTGCTAAAGCATAATGATCAGTAAGAGAAAGTAGTTGGGCAATCTCATCGGTCCGTAGTTTTGACCCACCTTTAATGGCACCTTAAACAAGTTCATATAGAGGGAAATGTCTACTACACCAAGATAGACTCGAGCCTTGTCTACTATGTTATTGACATATTAGAGTTATGTGCTCCTAGTTAAGGCTTTGCCTACTTCGGCCTACTTCTCGTTGTACGTTGTATATTTGTGCATCTTTGTGCATTGAAAACACTAGACAATGTAATTGGAGTAATTTGCTCATTTCAAAGAGAAATGAGCCAAAATAAACTTGTGCTTGCTACACATTGAAACCTTCTCTCAAAATCTTCACATGGATACCGAATTAGAAATTGACACATAACACATGGATAAGAAAGGTCTATATGCTTGGTCACGTAGAATTTGACACCTAGCACTAAAATGTGTTCATCAAAGGTCCAAGGTCTCGGTCTCAATCACTAAATGGTTGTGCACATGAACCTTATGACGTAAGGGATGACTGAATCAACTTCCAACAACTTTCATATTATGATACCAAAAAAAAAACTTGCACAAAAGCTTCCAAGACATGGGACGATTATTGAATAATAAAACATAATTTGATACTGATCTTCTAGTATCAACATCTTCAGCCTAATGAACACCTATGAAACCTTCAAGAATGAAATTATTATTGACAACATTGTTGCATATGTAACAGAGGTACAAAAAATACATCGTAGACTCTTAGAAGAGCAATGGCAGGCCTAGTAAAAATCATAGCATACATGAATGAGCCAATTATAAAATGATAAGGATATTGTTTCATTTACTCCACTTCTTCTTTGACTATGGAAAATAATCCTTTGATATCTTTAGCCTGAAATCCATCGAAGAGAATAATGGCTTGCAATTTGCCATATTATGCTTTTCATCTTTGTTGAATGATATATCTATTAGCTTGATCTCAATGTATTTATATATCAACACAAAAAGTGAGCTTTATCTGTTTTATTGAATTCTTGTGATAGCACATTTTTGAAATATTTTATAATTTGATACTATTTTTGAAAAAGTAAAGTATCATCAACATAGAGAGTAAAACTGATGAAACATGTACAAGTTTGCTCATAATAATTTCATTCCTAGTACATTTGAGTAGGTTGTACTAGGAATGCTTCTTGGTTTCCAAGGGGAGGCTCGAACCTGGGACCAAAGAAACTTGTTGTACTAGGAATGAAATTATTAGGAACAAAAACCATATGCATTTGTGGAACCATGCACGAGAATATTGCTTTAGCCCATACAAGGCCTTACGAAGCTTGCAAATTTAATGCCCTATTGCATAAGCATGTGACATGGCCTATGTTAATGTGGTTGGCTCTTTTACAAAATTACATGAGGCCCTATTTATGAATCTTTTTGGTGGGAATATCAGACAAGTGAATTTTCTTGAAATAGATTGCTACTACTGTGCCTACTAACTCTCATCTTCTTCTCAATCATTGATTGTAGTATGTTCTTTTGAAGGAGTAGAAATATTGTTCTATACATTCGAAGTATTCACTGACGGACTAAGTACAATATCATCCAAAATCTTTTCTTTTGCATGTTAGATTGTAGAATTGATCTTCAAGAAAAATTATTAGGTAGGTCTTAGAAGCATGTTATCAGCCTATAAAAAATTTCATAATCAAAATGGTTGCTCAGGCACAAACTCCCATAACATAAACTTAGACTTGGGCCATTTTTGAGAGGACGACATTTTGAGAGTAGATTTTTGTGAGTTCTTTTTGCACATGATTTAGCAAAAAGGTAGCATGTGCCCTTTTCATGCCACTACATGATTTTTTTTATAAGGATTATGGTTAGTACATAGTTCAAAATCCTATGACCCATTAAATTTTAATACGTTCATTGAAGACACTTTGCTGAATATTAAATATAAATTTCTTTTTATCATGAAATAATGTTTATGGAGCTCTTGAAGCTAACAAGCTATTCCAACAAAATTTCAAATTTAATTATCTGTGTTTGTGTGTGTGTGTGTGTGTGCGTGTGTGTGTGTTGTACTTTAAATTAAAAAAATTGGAGCCACCTGAGGGCACTACTCGAGGTGGCTCTAGAGTTTTTTTTTTTAGGCTAGCATGCTAGGCAAAAGATTTCATATTTAAAAAAGGAAAAAATCGGATAGTTTTTTTTGGGTTGAAAAACTTTTATTTAAAAGGTAGCGAAGTGTATTTTGATGGACCTTTTTTTTAATTTAATGGGCACTGAAAATTTTAAGTATGTACCAAGCCATGATTCTTATTTAAAAAGAAAAAAAGTAGTGCCATAAAAAGGATAACACACCATATGCTTCATTTTTGTTGCAGCATGGGCAAAAAGAAACATATGGAATTGTGAGGTTTAGACTTCTAACACATGTATTGAATCCATGTGGTCTACTTGGCAGTGGTGGTTCTAGGTAAATAATTTGCTACAATTGTTTTTTATATCTTTTTGGAAAACATGGAAGACAATCTGTTTTCTCTCAATCACAATACAAAATACATTTTATTTTTTTTAGGCTTTACAACTACCTATTGTCATGCATGCTTCATCTAAAAGTGTTTTCATTGCTGACACTCACATAATCTCAAGATATTTGCCATTAAAAACCACTGCAAATACTTGCCCAAAGATTATATATGAAGACATCACATAGGATCCCATGTAGATAATAAAGAATGTGGCAAAATTGAAATGAGAACACTTGATAAGTGATAAGATAACCTCCAAAACCATAAAAAAAACAAAAAAGATATCAAAGGATAAATTGGACAAAAGTGAGAAACGATATTTGTGTGGATTCAATGTAGTTTTGTTGAATAAAAGTAGGGTGAAATTCTCATTTTTTGACCAAATCCAGTGATATAAGTTCTTACAAAGTCTGTAGAGGCAAGAAGCCAAAGGTAGTCTTAGCTTCTAACAAGCCAAAGTCTGTAGAGGCAATAAGCCAAAGGTAGTCTTAGCTTCTAACAATTAGAATTAAAGTAGAATCATTGTGCTACTGTACTGTGGGTCCTATCAGTTGGCCTTGCCACGAGGCAAGTCGATGGGACACGCGTCCCACCAACGGCAACCTGGGTCATGCATGGGTTGCCTGAGTGAACAACTATATGTACAATATAATTTCATTTTGAGAAATACAATTGCCCTTTGAGCTTGTTGTGGAGAGTGTTTTCTGTCTGTGTTACTGTGTAGCATAATCTATGTTCCTGTTCGAAGCAAATTCTAAGTTGGTATCAGATCCGTATACATTACATCATCGTCGTTGAAGAGAGCTCCGGGAGAACTGTTTTCTGAGAGTTTGGGGTTTACGGCGGGTTGAAGATGGAAGAGAAGCACTGGTGCATGGTTTCTAGTTTATAGAGGCTTGGCAAGCTCAGCAGAGGGATTATTAGTCTGTGCATAGCAAAAAATTTGGTGAAAAATTGACAATTTTGAAGCCAGTTGAAAATTGAAACCGAGTTTGGGGTTACGGTTTTCTATACATAACTGGTGATTTTTTCGCTGTTTGTGCACCGTTTTGGATGCCGTAAGGACAAGAAGGAAGCTAATTACATTGTCAACTAGCCATGGAGAGATTCTGAGGTTTATGTCAGAGATTTCTCCAAACAGTTAACCTAGAATATTTGCGGTAAAAGATGAAAGGCGCCACTTTGTCAAGATGAGCTAAAATCACCGTTTCTCCACGGAATTTCATGATTGAACACTGTACAGACTTGGTATCAGTAGGGCGACCATGCTCTAGGCCTCAGATCTTGCTCAAATTGATCCAAAAACGAAATTGATCAAGCAAAAGTCAATCTGGGGAGGCACGGCCGTAGACAGGGAGGAGCGTGGAGTTCACGTGCGACGAACGGGGGCAGCAGCTTAGCGTTAAAAAGTGTATAGCGGCCCCAAGAAAGGGTTTCGGCACACAGGAGTGCATGTGACCATAGGATTGGACTCCTATTGGATCAACGGCCGTGATAGATTTCTCAGGGAACAATCTGGACCACAAGATCATAGTTGACCATTGGATGAAGTGCAAAAGGTCTTGAAGGGTCTTGAACTGCATTTTGGCCTTCAACTTCATTAAAAAAATTTATACTGAAATTGGAGTTGGGTCCCTTCACAAGTGAAGAGTCAAGTTTCTTCAAGGTGAAAAAACAGCTCAAAAACAAGGAAAATCTCTATTTTTGGGTCCTTGACCATTTTGACCCAAACGAAAGGCTATAACTTCCAAATGAAGGGCACCCGGACTGTACCTGCAAGTACGGTACAACAAGACAGAGTGATTGTAGCAGAGAAAGTGTTCGGAGTGTGCCAAAAGTGATTTCACCATTCCACTGGGCGCATAGTTGGGAGTTGATGACTGAGTGCATTTCAGAAGGCGACGCCGATTTGGCTTTCAAATTGGGAAAAAAGCGGCGAGTGGCCTGGAAAGGGAAAAAGTGCAGGTCATTATTTTCAACTTCTGACATCACAGTTGGCCTCGGCATACTGCTTTTAGCCTACGGCAGAAGTTTCAAGTAGTTTTGCGATGGCAAACATGGGAGAGTCCATTTTGAGTGAAAGTAGCAAATTGGACGGGATTTCCAACTATGCAATGTGGAAATTCAAAATGAAAAACATACTAATGGAGAAATATGTGTGGGAAGTCATCACATGTGATGAGAGAAGACCGCCAAATGAAGCGGATATCAAAGTGTTTGACAAAAAGATGAGGAAAGCTTTGACCTCATTAACTTGTTAGTGAAGGATCACATCATTACCCACATTTGTGATGTTGTTACACCCAGACAGGCATGGGATGTGCTAAAGGAGCAGTTCGAGACGTCAAATCCATCAAGAATCATGTTTCTGAAGTCGAAGCTAAATAGTGCCCGAATGGAACAAGGAGAGCACATTCAGACGTACATGACTAGAATCAAGACAATGAGGGATGAACTGCATTCTATTGGTGAGCGCGTACGTGATGTGGAGCTGGTACACAACGCATTGTGTGGCATTGCAGAACCCTATAAGATGTTTGTGAGCGGAATAGCATCAAGAGAAAGATTGGCAACCTTTGACGAGCTCACAGGAATCTTGATGCAGGAAGAGCAACTGCGAGAAATGGTAAAATCTAGATGTCAAAATACCGACGATCAGACACTTGCGACACGCCAAAAACAAGGCAAGGTCAAGGGCAAGAAGAAGTCTAAGCAGCAATTTGCCAAGTCTTAGGAGGACGAGGGATCTTCCAGTAAGACCAAGAAGATAGGCAAGTGCTTCCATTGTGGTAAAAAGGGCCATTGGAAGAGTGAATGTCGCAAATTCCTGGCGGAACAAGGCAAGGGGAAACCAAAGCAAGCAGGTAACCTTGTCGATGAGGGTGAGATTGAAGACTCTAGCATCTTCATATCTGCATTGTCATCTAATCTAGATGATCAAGCATGGTATATTGACTCGGGAGCCACAAGACACATGACAGGTAACAAGAATTGGTTCAGTAGCTTGAAAGTGTTGGATAATGGAACGTCCGTTTCACAAGCAAATGGCGATGTGTGCAAGATCAAGGGCATAGGCATCATTTCAATCCAACTACCTAATGGCAAAAGCAGGATGATCAAGGAGGTACTTTACGTACCAGGTTTGAAAAAAAATCTACTTTCTGTTGGAGTCATTACTGATTAAAAGTTGAAAGTAGAATTCGCCCATGATCGTTGCTTTGTGAAGCATGTGAACCAAAAATTCAAAGTTATTGCGGATGGAGTAAGGGAGCCCAATACTAAATTGTATAGGTTGAATGCTACAATCAAGGGGCAACATGGACTCGTATCATCTATTCAATCGCAAACTGAATTGTGGCATAAGAGGCTTGGTCACTTGAACTTGGGAAGCCTCAATTTGATGAGAAAATTGGAGATGGTAACAAGATTGCCTACTATAGATGACCACTTGAAATCGGTGTGCGAATCATGCGTATATGGGAAGCAGCATCGAGAGAAATTCAATAAAGGTGGTGTTGCAAGAGCAAAGAACAGTTAGAATTAAAGTAGAATCACTGTGTTACTATATTGCGGGTCCTATCAATTGATAAGGATCAGTTGGCCTCACCACGAGGCAAGTCGACGGGACACACGTCCCGTCAACGGCAACTTGTGTCATGCATGGATTGCCTGAGTGAACAACTATATATGAACAATGTAATTTCATTTTGAGAAATACAGTTGCTATGTGAGCTTGCTGTGGAGAGTGTTTTCTGTCTGTGTTACTGTGTAGCATGATCTGTGTTCTTGTTCGAAGCAAATTCTAAGTTGGTATCAGAGCCGTACAAGAAGTGTACACAGTACAACATCGTCATTGAAGAGAGCTTCGGGAGAACTGTCTTCTGAGAGTTCGAGGTTTACGACGGGTTGTAGACAAAAAGTGAAGCACTGGTGCATAGATTTTAGCACATAGAAGCTTGGTAAGCTTGAGATTGTGTGAGGATTCAGTGACAAGATTGGTCAGTAGAATCTACGAAGCAGAATTTTGAAAAATTCCGTAGAGTAGTTGCTCAGTGTTTACAATTGGTGTGCATTCGAACGGACACCGTTTGACAAATGGATTGAAGCATCAGCTTTCCGGTAGTAGGGCGACCTCAGAGCAGTTGATTTGGCTAGCCAGAGAGCTGTGAAAAGCAAGCCAAGATCAAACCCTGGCCTAGGGTTTGGAAGCATAAAAGTGAGGTTTTCTCTCTAAACTGATCCATTTTTTAAGCTGTAAGAGCCTGTAGAAGGGTGCCCTAGTGCAAAGTAGCAAATCCTCAGAGTCCATGGAGCATCGTGGATCAGCTAAGGAATTGGACCAGTTTATAGCCTGCAGCCATAGCTTGCAAGGAGATGGAAAGAAGAGGAGATCTCGCGGGTCTGTTTACGCGCGGAAGAGGAGTCCCCTCTTAGTGTTCTAAGGTGGGCCAGCGGCTGCAAGGAGTAAAGACAGTGCGCGGATCGTCGTTTCAGTGTCCATTATGATCAACGATAGAGATCGAACCTCTAGTATTGAATTTGGACCATCGGATCCAAGAGAGCCAGTGGATTGTTTTTAAAAGAGCCTTGAAGGGGCCTGAAGGACGTTGAAAGACAAATCAGGTTTCAACTTCAATAAAAAATTTCATATTGAAAGTTGAGTTGGGTCCAAATTCACTGAAGTTTGAAGTCTTTTCAAACTGAAGAAATAGCTCAAAAAGCGAAAACCCCTTAAATCCACCTTCTTTATCCGTTTTGACCCAAATGAAAGGCTATAACCTCCAAACGAAGGGCACCCGGACTGTACCTACAAGTACGGTACAAAAAACAGAGTGATTGCAACGGAGAAAGTGTTCGGAGTGCGCCAAAAGTGATTTCACAATTCCATTGGGCACGTAGTTGGGAGTTGACGACTGAGTGCATTTCGGAAGGCGGCGCCGATTTGGCTTTCAAATTGGGGGAAAAGCGGCGAGTGGCCTGGACAGGGAAAAAGTGCAGGTCATTATTTTCAATTTCTGACATCACAGTTGGCCTCGGCATATTGCTTTTAGCCTACGACAGAAGTTTCAAGCAGTTTTGCGATGGCAAACATGGGAGAGTCCATTTTGAATGAAAGTAGCAAATTGGATGGGATTTCCAACTATGCAGTGTGGAAATTCAGAATGAAAAACATACTGATGGAGAAAGATGTGTGGGAAGTCGTCACTGGTGATGAGAGAAAACCGCCAAATGAAGCGGATATCAAAGTGTTCGACAAAAAGATGAGGAAAGCTTTGACCTTCATTAACTTGTTAGTGAAGGATCAGATCATTACCCACAATTGTGATTCTGTTACACCCAGACAGGCATGGGATGTGCTAAAGGAGAAGTTTGAGACGTCAAATCCATCAAGAATCATTTTTCTGAAGTTAAAGCTGAATAGTGCCTGAATGGAGCAAGGAGAGCACATTCAGACCTATATGACCAGAATCAAAACAATGAGGGATGAACCACATTCCATTGGTGAGCGCATGCGTGATGTGGAGCTGGTGCACAATGCATTGTGCAGCATCGTAGAACCCTATCATATGTTTGTGAGTGGAATAGTATCAAGAGAAAGATTGGCAACCTTTGACGAGCTCACAGGAATCTTGATGCAGGAAGAGCAACGGCGAGAAATGGTGAAAGCTAGACGTCAGAATACTGACGATCAAGCACTTGCGAAACGCCAAAAACAAGGCAAGGGCAAAGTCAAGAAGAAGTTTAAACAGCAATTTACCAAGTCTCAGGAGGATGAGGGATCTTGTAGTAAGACCAAAAAGAAAGCCAAGTGCTTCCATTGTGGTAAAAAGGGCCATTGGAAGAGTGAATGTCGCAAATTCCTGGCGGAACAAGGCAAGGGGAAACCAAAACAAGTAGGTAACCTTGTCGATGAGGGTGAGATTGAAGACTCTAGCATCTTCATATCTGCATTGTCATCTAATCAAGATGATCAAGCATGGTATATTGACTCGAGAGCCACAAGACACATGACGGGTAACAAGAATTGGTTCAGTAGCTTGAAAGTGTTGGATAATGGAACGTCCGTTTCACAAACAAATGGCGATGTGTGCAAGATCAAGGGGATAGGCACCGTTTCAATCCAACTACCTGATGGTAAAAGCAGGATGATCATGGAGGTACGTTACGTACCAGGTTTGAAGAAAAATCTACTTTCTGTTGGAGTCATTACTGATCAAAAGTTGAAAGTAGAATTCGCCCATGATCGTTGCTTTGTGAAGGATGTGAACCAAAAGTTCAAAGTTAGTGCGGATGGAGTAAGGGAGCCCAATACAAATTGAATGCTACAATCAAGGGGCAACATGGAGTCGTATCATCCATTCCATCGCAAACTGAGTTGTGGCATAAGAGGCTTGGTCACTTGAACTTGGGAAGCCTCAGTTTGATGAGAAAATTGGAGATGGTAACAGGATTGCCTACCATAGAAGACCACTTGAAATCGATGTGCGAATCATGTGTATATGGGAAGCAGCATCGAGAGAAGTTCAATAAAGGTAGTGTTGGAAGAGCAAAGAACATCCTGCATTAAATCCACACAGATTTATGCGGGCCTATGAGGACCATGTCCTTAGGTAAGGCCTTCTATTTCATGACCTTTATTGATGATATGTCACGTAAGACGTGGATCTACTTCTTGAAGAAGAAATCATATGCATTTGACAATTTCAAAAGCTTCAAAGCATTGATAAAAAATCAGACAGGTAGGAAGATCAAAGTCCTAAGATCAGATAGTGGAGGTGAGTACAAGTCTAATGACTTCAATGATCTTTGTGATCAATATGGGATTAAAATACAATTTACGCAGGCTCATACTCCTGCTCTCAATGGTGTAGCTGAGCATAATAATCGTACGATTGTGGAAAGTGCCAGATCTATGCTAGCTGAGATGAAACTACCAAAAGATTTTTGGTCAAAAACATGCAATATGGCAGTCTATCTTCAAAATAGAAGTCCCACCATTCCCATACCAAAGATAACACCTGAGGAAGCATTCACGAAGAAGAAGCCAAAGGTGAACCACTTGCGAATCTTTGGATGTAAGGCCTTTGTACACATTTCTAAGGAAGAGAGACGTAAACTTGATGTGAAAGCTATCAAGTGTATATTCCTAGGATATCATGAACGTGTGAAGGGCAATAGATGTTTTGATCCAGTGGAAAACAAAATCCATGTAAGCCGTGATGTTATCTTTGATGAATCCAAGATGTATGAAGACGAGGATGCTGAGAAGATAGACACATCCAGTGGGAAAGATGGAATAGTGAGGATACCTCCTGACGATGATCCATTCATTGACCTTCCAAGTGATGAACTTGAGGATACATCTCAAGATACTACCACTCAACCCCAAGAAACAGGCTGGAGAGGTAGAGACAAACCTTTTGGTGCAAGAAGGATTGAAGTTGCAGGTGACAAACGCAAGGAGAAGGATGTGCCGTGGGATACATTTTCACCAGGAAGCCGATCACTTGACAGGAAGCTCCCCAAGTGGTTTGAGAGATTGTTGGAGAGCGGCAACATGGATGACTTTCCAGGATCATCTAGCCAGGGAGAGCTACAAAGATCAACAAGAGAGAAGCCACAACCTGAAGGGTATGAAGCAAATTATGCTCTCTTATCTAGCATTATTCAAAGCAAAGACCTTTGACTTATGGTGAAGCGAAGGATGATGACATTTGGGTCAAGGCCATGGGAGAGGAGATGGAGTCAATTGCTAAGCATAGCACATGGGACGTAGTAGAACCACCAATTGACAAGAAATTGGTTGCAAATGGGTATGAAGGACTAAGTACCATGCAGATGGAAGTATAGCAAAGCACAAGGCAAGATTGGTGATGAAAGGGTATGCACAAAGTAAAGGCATTGACTATGAGGAGACCTTTGCGCCAGTATGTAAGTGGAATACTCTATGCCTACTTGTTGCTTTAGTTTCACATTTTGATTGGCCTTTGCATCAGATGGATGTGAAATCTGCTTTTCTAAATGGTGAGTTAGAAGAAGAGGTGTTCATGGATCAACCTGAAGGCTTTGTAGCAAAGGGACATGAAAATAAAGTATGTCGCTTGAAGAAAGCACTTTATGGTCTTAAAAGGCACCACATGCATGGTATAGCAAGATTGATGCCTACTTTCATTCAAAGGGGATGGTGAGAACACATTCTGATCCAAATCTATATGTCTTATGCTTTGATGGTATGGTTGCTTTGATTGATCTTTATGTTGATGACTTGATTATTACGGGAAATAATCAAGAGATGATAGACATGATCAAGAAAGACCTCATGGAACAATTCGAGATTACAGATCTCAGCCTAATGCATTATTGCCTTGGAGTAGAGGTGTGGCAAAAAGTACACGAAGTGGGTTTAACACAAGTGAAATATGTCAAAGAGTTGCTGCACAGGTTAGGTTGCAGGATTGCAAACCAGTGAATACTCCTATTGAACCAGGTAAAAAGCTTTCTAAGCTTGATGAGTCACAATCATTTGATGCTATGCTGTATAGGCAGTTAGTAGGGAGCTTGATTTACCTTACCATGACTAGACCAGATATATGCTATGTTGTTGGCATTGTAAGTCAGTTTATGGCAGCACCTACAAAAACGCATTGGAAGGTAGCTAAACGCATTTTGCGTTATATGAAAGGCACTTCAGATTATGGCTTGATTTATAGGAAGCATTCGGGTTTACCTTAGTTGTGTGGCTATGTGGATGCCGATTGGGGAGGTGACTATGATGATTGTAGATCCACCACAGGGTATGTATTCCAGTTTTGTGGTAGTTGCTTTTCTTGGTCTAGTAAGAAGCAAAGTACAATTGCTCTATCCACCACAGAAGCAGAGTATAAGGCAATGTGTAGTGCAGCACATGAAGCTATATGGTTGCGACAAATCTTGGAAGAAGTTGGTATGAGACAGAAAAATTCCACAACTTTACATAGCGACAGTCAGAGTGGCATTCACCTAGCAAAGTATCTAGTGTTCCATGCGAGAACCAAACAAATTTGGATTCAGTATCACTTTATACGTGAGTGGCTGCCGAGTCGTGAAATTCATGTTGTTCATTGTAGTACGAAAGAACAACTAGTTGATATTTTCACTAAGCCACTTGTTGGAGAAAAGTTTGATAAGTTTAGGTCAAAGCTTTCTGTACTTAAATTTTGTTGACTTTAAAGCTATGTATATGACTATATAAAAAGTAGACTCTACCTTAAGGGAGAGAGTTAGAATTGAAGTAGAATCATTGTGTTACTGTATTGTGGGTCCTATTAGTTGATAAGGATCAGTTGGCCTCACCACGAGGCAAGTCGACGGGACACGCGTCCCATCAACGACAACCTGGGTGATGCATGGGTTGCCTGAGTGAACAACTATATGTACAGTGTAATTTCATTTTGAGAAATATAGTTGCTATGTGAGCTTGCTGTGGTGAGTGTTTTATGTCTGTGTTACTCTATAGCATGATCTGTGTTCCTGTTCGAAGCAAATTCTAAGTAGAACATCCTGGATTTAATCCACACAGATTTATGCGGGCCTATGAGGACCATGTCCTTAGGTAAAGCCTTCTATTTCATGACCTTTATTGATGACATGTCACGTAAGACGTGGATCTACTTCTTGATGAAGAAATTGGATGCAGTTGACAATTTCAAGAGCTTCAAAGCATTGGTTGAAAACCAGACAAGTAGGAAGATCAAAGTCCTAAGATCAGATAGTGGAGGTGAGTACAAGTCTAATGACTTCAATGCTCTTTGTGTTCAATGTGGGATCAAAAGACAATTTACGCAAGCTCATACTCCCGCTCTCAATGGTGTAGCTGAGCGCAAGAATCGTACGATTGTGGAAAGTGCCAGATCTATGGTAGCTGAGATGAAACTACCAGAAGATTTTTGGTCAGAAGCATGCAGTACGGCAGTCTATCTTCAAAATAGAAGTCCTACCATTGCCATACCAAAGATAATACCTGAGGAAGCATTCACGAAGAAGAAGCCAAAGGTAAACCACTTGCAAATCTTTGGATGTAAGGCCTTTGTACACATTCCTAAGGAAGAGAGACGTAAACTTGATGTAAAAGCTATCAAGTGTATATTCCTAGGATATGATGATCATGTGAAGGGCTATAGATGTTTTGATCCAGTAGAAAACAAAATCCATGTAAGCCGTGATGTTATCCTTGATGAATCCAAGATGTATGAAGATGAGGATGTCGAAAAGATAGATACATCCAATGGGAAAGATGGTATAGTAAGGATACCACCTGATGATGATCCAATTCATTGACCTTCCGAGTGATGAATATGAGGATACATCTCAAGATACTACTACTCAACCTCAAGAGACAGGTTGGAGAGGTAGAGACAAACCTTTTGGTGCAAGAAGAGGTGACAAACGCAAGGAGAAGGATGTACCATGGGATACATTTTCACCAGGAAGTCGATCACCTGACAGGAAGCTCCCTAAGTGGTTTGAGAGATTGTTGGAGAGCTGCGACATGGATGACTTTCCAGGATCATCTAGCCAGGGAGAGCTACAAAGATCAACAAGAGAGAAGACACAACCTAAAAGGTATGAAGCAAATTATGCTCTCTTATCTAGCATCATTCAAAGCAAAGAACCTTCGACTTATGGTGAAGCAAAGGATGATGACATTTGGGTCAAGGCCATGGGAGAGGAGATGGAGTTAATTGCTTAACATAACACATGGGACTTAGTAGAACCACCAGTTGGCAAGAAACCCATTGGTTGCAAATGGGTATACAGGACTAAGTACTATGCGGATGGAAGTATAGCAAAGCACAAGGCAAGATTGGTGATCAAAGGGTATGCACAAAGTAAAGGTATCGACTATGAGGAGACCTTTGCACCAGTTTGTAAGTGGAATACTCTACATCTACTAGTTGCTTTAGCTTCACATTTTGGTTGGCCTTTGCATCAGATGGATGTGGAATCTACTTTTCTAAATGGTGAGTTAGAAGAAGAGGTGTTCATAGATCAACCTGAAGGCTTTGTAGAGAAGGGACAGGAAAATAAAGTATGTCGCTTGAAGAAGGCGCTTTATGGTCTTAAACAAGCACCACGTGCATGGTATAGCAGGATTGATGCCTACTTTCGCTCAAAGGGGATGGTGAGAACACATTCTGATCCAAATCTATATGTCTTATGCTTTGATGGTATGGTTGCTTTGATTGCTCTTTATGTTGATGACTTGATTATTACGGGAAATAATCAAGAGATGATAGATATGATCAAGAAAGACCTCATGGAACAATTCGAGATGACAGATCTCAGCCTAATGCATTATTGCCTTGGAGTAGAAGTGTGGCAAAAAGGACACGAAGTGGGTTTAACACAAGTGAAGTATGTCAAAGAGTTGCTGCACAGGTTTAGGTTGTTGGATTGCAAACCAGTGAATACTCCAATTGAACCAGGTAAAAGGCTTGATGAGTCACAGTCATTTGATGCTACCCTGTATAGGCAGTTAGTAGGGAGCTTGATTTACCTTACCACGACTAGACCAGATATATGCTATGCTTTTGGCATTGTAAGTCAGTTTATGGCAGTGCCTACGGAAATGCATTGGAAGGCAACTAAACGCATTTTGTACATTAAGGTCTATTAGGAGGATTTCTATCAGTCCATGTTGACCTAATAAAAAATCATTTCAATAATTTTATTGCAAAGATATGAAATTATCATTAGCAATAGTTAACGAATCTTTTGAATATGTATTGAAATAGATTCTTAATAGAATCCTAGATCAACTTAGCCTATAGCTCCTTTCGTTCAGCAATATGGAATTTAAATTTCAAAATTTGGAAAGATAATTCTGAATGTGTGCGAGTGATTTTATAACAAGGTGGCTTTTTTTTATTATACCATGTCTCTTTCTAACTTAGAACATAATTATTTGCATCAATCAAACTTTTAAAAATCAAAATATTTGGGACACTTTTATCTTAAGATGCACTCTAAAAGCCAATAGTAAGTTCTATAAGAGGTCACATTTCAATAAAAGCATACTACAACTTTCATTTAATTTTTTTTGAGTTTAGACAATCAAGAATTGGAAATTTACATAGTGACAACTCTTTTTAAAAGTGAACTTATATGTTTCAAATTGTGCTCTAAAAATAACTTGAATAGACTAGAATGATATGGGCCTCCACAACTTGTTCTAGGGAGGTTCATCATACGAAATCAACTAGTGAGAAAATTCTAGTTTGAAACCAATGTATCAAACAAAATCTATGGGGATGCCTTGATAAATCTCTTTGTTTTTTAGTCCATAGGAAGCACATTGTATCTAATATATGACCTTCTATGATGGTGCTTGTGTAGGAATGACCTTACCTAAAATATAGTAGACTCAATAGTAGTGAATAATTTGATGTGTGCACACACACACACATTGTGTGTGTGTGTGTGTGTGTGTGTGTGTGTGTGTGTGTGTGTGTGTGTGTGTGTGTGTGTGTGTGTGTGTGTTTGAACCTAACAACTCTAAACAAAACTACACATTAAATTCCTATTTGAAGATCTCACACCAGCACATTCGAAGTATGTTTACTTCAGGGACTCAAGTGCACTGCAGATTGGAGGCAAAGGATCAATCTGTCTCTATCTTCAAATGATGAATTAACCTTGCCTAAGGATTGTTACGACCATATTTGGTTAAAGGACCTGGAATAGTCCTAATATGGTAGACCGGCCCTTCAGTGTTCGCGATTATTGGTCATGCCTAGATTTTATTCCACATCGAGGCCTGTTGGTGACTAATGACCTTGAGAGGACCCAGACACTCTAATTGAGACATATGGAGTAGTGCATGTATATGTGATTGGTATAGGCAGAAGGTATGCATGTAGAGCTGTAACCTATTTATAGTTGGCCTGCATGGGAACTGCATGTGCTCATGCATAGGATCCTACTCTCTATATATTGAGGTAGTGATTATCCCGTCGACGACTTGGTCTAGGTTACCTGTTGAGCTCTTCTCCTCTTGCTGTCACATTGGCATGGCTTGGGGGCTAGATCTAGGAGGATTCTCCAAGAGGGTTCTAGGTTTGGTTGGGTGGTTTTGCTCCACAGTCTCTCTTGCGTTTTCCTATCCTCATCTTAGGGGATTGTCCCTAGTGGTCTTTACAAGGATGTATTGTACGTACCCAAATTGACAAAGAATTTATTGTCAGTCAGCAAGCTTACTGATTAGAGTTGTAGAGCATTGTTCAATTCAAAGCAATGTACCATTTTGAATAAGAACAGTAATGAAGTCCTCTCTGCACACAGAGAAGAAAATTTATATATCTTGAGTCATGAATATGCACTTACTACTTCTGTGAGTAATTCTGATGCTCATGTATGGCATCAAAGATTAGGTCATTTAAACATGAGGTCTATCTTGTACATGCATCATAATAGCTTGGTCAAACATATGAATATTATTGTTGTCTCTAGTAGAAATCAGACTGTCTGTGAAAATTGCTTACTAGGAAAAAAACCTAGAACTAAATCTCCTAAGGGACAAGCCAAAAGAGCCAAGTCCATTCTTGGATTAATCCATAGCGATCTATGTGGTCCTATGAGCGTGCCCTCTTTGGGACAAGCCTTATATTTCATCACATTTGGAGGCAGAGCATAGGATTGTTGGAGAGAGAGGGGGAGAATAAATGACGAACACGAACGAGAAACGAACTTGAACAAGAAGCAAATGAGAAACGAACTCGAACAGAAAACGTTCGTGCGCAGCGAAATGAATTATATGACTCTCTCTGTAAGCATGACTATGCCTATCAGAATGACAGAACTTTAGTGATAGAAATCACGATCATTCTAGATTACGTAGCCAAACATTAATAGATGAACGCCAGAAGAATAATTTGTTGCGAATAGCAAGACAAATTATATGTCGCAAATGATTCGTGAAGAGCTAGACTGTACTAGACTAATAATTAGTCACGAATGATTTGCGAAAGACAAGACTAAATGTTAATCGTTTATTACCAGTAAGAACAACTAGAAAGGTCAAACAGAATGAAAGATAAGCATAGCAATATTAACATAGATCTGAACGCAGAACAATGAACTGTATCAGATTAAGTATATCATGTATACATGTCAATAATGTGGTAGAGCACAATACAGTAGCGGACAAAATCGCATGCCCTACAAAGCTTATTTCAATCTGTAAAAAGGAATTAAACCTTAATTCTGACAAAATGAAGAATCAATGCTCAGGGCATCTACTTCGTTTATGTCGTCTTCTTCTGCTCTCTTCATCATCATCTTACACGAATGGTGTCCAGTATATATATATTACATGATATTACAGGTGTGCAGATGTGAAAGTACAAAGTGGATGTGATGTCTATAGGAGATCGTGGGTGGCTGCAATCATTGTCCAATCCATTAGCGCAACTACATGGGGTGAGCGTGAAAAGGGTGCAACGTCAGCCAGTGCTGAAGTGAACGTTGGTGATGATGCAAAAAGTGCGTCACTCTTACGAATGGCCTTAGGATAAGATTTACAGGGTGCCTTAGCTTTTAGGCACTTTTTGGCATTCAGTAAGATAGTGTCCCCTTTTTGCCTGTCACCTTAAATTGTGTAGGAACACAGTGTCACGATTCTTTTGCCTTTTCTTCGTCTGTGCGAATTTGCATGTAAATATGCAGACTACGTGACAATGTTAGTAAATATGCAACATGAATGGAGGCAAATTAAAATGGGATTTAGGATAGCTAGAGGGAATAAATCCAACACCCCCCTCTTAATCTGGATCCATGAATGCCTTGATCTTCAGACTGAGCAATGCAAAATCTGTTGTGTGCATTAACACTGAGTGCTTTCGTGAAGATGTCTACAACGATGTCCTGCGTTCTGCAGTACGTTAAGCTTACCTCTCTGTCGAGAACCTTGCCCCTGATGTAGTGATAATTGATCTGAATGTTTTACTCCTAGAATGAAATCTAGGGTTGGCCGATAAGGCAATAACACTTTAATTATCACAAAATAAAATTGTAGGGCTGTTCTGATACACTTTGATGTCTGACAGCAAATTTCTCAACCAAAATGCTTTCTTAATAGATTGAGAGACAACAATATATTCTGCTTCAGTAGAAGAAAGTGCGATAGAGGTTTGCTTACGACTGTTCCATGAAATATGACCGCCGTTGAAGAAGAATGTAAATCCAGATGTGGACTTATGACTGTCTGTATCTCCTCCCCAGCTTGCATCAGAATAGCCACTGAGATGATGAAGATTGTCGTTGCTGACATCTCCATAGCAGATGCATTGGTCCATGGTAGCTTGAATATATTTCATGACTCAAATAAGAGCCTTCCAATGGGTAATGCCAGGATTAGCCATATATTGGCTAAGTGAGCTTACATCAAAATAGATATTTGGTCTTGTACAGACCATTGCGTACATGAGAAATCCAAGTATCGATCGATACGAATATTCTCTCATCTGCTGCTCTTCCTACTTGGTCTGGGGACATTGGTCCTTCGACAAATGCAGGCATGAATCCATTGGTGAGTGAGCTAATTTACAATTCATCAAATTGTATCTATTAAGAACATTGTGAAGGTACCTTTGTTGAGTGATGTGAATCAGTCGATTTGCTCTGTCTCTGTGGATTTGAATTCCAAGACAAAAGTGAGCTTCGCCCAGATCAGTCATGTCGAATTATGAGAACAACATCTGTTTTGCATCCTTGACCATTTTGGTATTGTTGTTGAAGAGCAACGTATCATCAACGTACAAGGTGATGATAATGAAGGATTGCTTCACTGACCTTGAATAAACATTGCAATCAGCAGTGCTTGGTTTGAATCCTTGTTCAATGAGAAATGTGTTGATCCTCTGAAACCAAGCTCTGGCAGACTGTTTCAAGCCGTACAATGCTTTGTGGAGTTTACAGACATGATTCTTCATCCCTTCATACAGCTTGTAGGTGTTATCAGATGAATTATATCCGATTAGGATGGTCTTAAGACCTTGGAAGTCCAATTTCTTCCTTGTGTCTTTTGGGATCTGCACATAGGCAATGCACCCGAACACTCTTAGGTTCTTCAAAGAAGGCTTAGAGCCTGTCCACACCTCGTGGGGTGTCTTGTCTGAGAGGGCCTTGGTCGAACATCTGTTCTAGAGGTAAGCTACAGTGGAGACAGCTTCAGCCTAGAATCTCTTAGGCAACGATGGATGCGATAGCATACACTTAGCAGATTCGACCAGAGTACGGTTCTTCTTCTCAGCTAAGCCATTAGACTGAGGACTGTAAGGAGTGATGAATTGCTGCTCAATGCCTTGGCTTTGGCAGTACTCTTTAAACTTGACAGAGATATATTCTCTACCGTTGTCTGACCTTAGGGCCTTGATCGTCCTTCCAGTCTTTTTTTTTGCATGCTCCTTGAAGATTTTGAAGCAGTTGAAGGCTTCTGATTTCTTCTTTATGAAATACACCATCGTCTTTCTGGAGAATTTGTCAATAAAGATTATAAAATACTTAGCATCCTTCAGTGAAGGGTTTTTCATCGGGCCACAAATATCTAAATGTACAACATCTAGTAATCCTCTAGCAATATGCTGATGGCTTGACTTAAATGGTTTCCTAGTCCGCTTACCAACTAGACAGTCTTGAAAGACAAGTAACTTGACTTTTTTGTGAGGATAGTCGAGATAAAGAACAATAGATTGTCTAGACATTCGTTGTACAGCAGCATGATTTAAATGACCAAGTCTATAATGCCAAAGTAAACCTTTATTTGAATGAATTGAAGTACTGAGAGCCTGATTAGAGGCAGAAAAGCAATGACTTAATTCATACAAGTATCCATGCCTTTTTCCGAGTGCTAGGATCTTGCCTGTCCTATCAACTACTTTACACTGATCAAATTCGAATTCTACTCTATGTCCTAGATTTGTAATTCTGCTTACAGAGAGCAGATTCGTAGATATCTTTGGTACATAGAGGACTTTTGAGAGTAGCTTAGACTGATCATTTGCAAAGCATAATCTTATAGTGCCTTCACCTTTAAGAGTTTGTTTGCTATTGTTGCCAAGGTGAACGAATTTCTGAGTACTGTAAGAGGCTAGTCATGTGCTGAGTGGATCCGAAATCCAGGAACCAAGAACTGTCGCCAGATGCTCCTTGATGGTTGGTCATGAAGGCAACATGATCCGTTTTTTTAATAGGCTGTGGAGCTTTTGCAGTTGCATTCGCCACTTGATTCGACTGTCTTTGCTGTTGTTCTTCGCTTGAAGTATGTAGCAGTCTTGTATTTCGGGTTGTTTCATTTGTAGTATCTGTAGAACAGCTTCTTCTTTGTCTGCGGATTCGACTATTACTTGTGCTGAGCTGGTTTATGGTTTGGTTTCAACTGCTTCAGGCCTTTCTTTTTCTTCTGCTTTGTCATGCTCTTGTTGGTGTAAAAGGCGTGAGAATCAGTCGAGGAACTCAAGGCTTCATTCGTTCGCGTGTCTTCTTGCAACAACATAGTAATGACTCTCGAAAGAGTCAATTCTGGATGTGTCGTGATGATCATCACCCAGTTGTCATAAGAACTTGGCAAGCTTGTACTGCGTCTTGATTGTCTATGACAGATCCGACAATGGCCATTTGTCTTAGCAAGTTCTTGAATTGATTAATGTGATTCTGCAGAGAATCACCATTCGTCATCTTGAGGGAGTAGAATTTCTTCCTCAGATGTAGCTTGGAAGCTATATCTCGCGCTTTGTATAGTGTGCTCAAGATGTCCCAGACTTCTTTCGATGTTTGAGCCTCGAATACATGGCCGATCTGGGTATTCGTGATGTTGAGGATGACAGCTTCCATCTGGTGATTGCCAAGTCGTCCGCTTCGGGTTTCCCTTCTGCACCTGTAACAACGTCGTACAATTCTTTTGCCATTAGTACAATTTTGATCTTAAATTTTCACAAATGGTAATTGGCTCCATCAAGCTTGCCCATGATAGGACTGACTTTCCCTTGGGAATCCATGTGGAAGAATTAGTCTAAGTGATAGGAGAAACTATCAGTGACTTAAGTATAAAAATCTGATATTTACAGGACAAAAAAACAATTACTCTATCGGCTAGTAGAGTCTTGTACTGCGGAGGCTTATCAAGCTATGAAAATAGCTCTTATACCATGTTGGAGAGAGAGGAGGATAATAAATGATGAACACGAACGAGAAACGAACTCGAACAAGAAGCAAACAAGAAACGAACTCGAACAGAAAATGTTTGACTATCTATATGCATCATTGAGATGGATTAAGCTTTGATGCAAACTTTTTAGTCTCCTTTCACATTATGCTAATGAACTATATGACTCTCTCCGTAAGCATGACTACGTCTATCAGAATGACAGAACTTTAGTGATAGAAATCACGGTCATTCTAGATTACATAGCCAAACATTAGTAGATGAAGCGCCAGAAGAGCTAGACTGTGCTCGACTGATAATTAGTCACGAATGATTCACGAAAGACAAACTAAATGTTAATCGTCTATTACCAGTAAAAACAACTAGAAAGGTCAGACAGAATGAAAGATAAGCATAGCAATATTAATATAGATCTGAACGTAGAACAATGAACTGTATTAGATTAAGTATATCATGTATACATGTCAATAATGCAGTAGAGCACAATACAATAGCAGACGAAACCGCGTGTCCTACAAAGCTTATTTCAATCTGTAAAATTCTGACAAAATGAAGAATCAATGCTCAGGGCATCTACTTCGTTTATGTCGTCTTCTTTTAATCTCTTCATCATCATCTTACACGAATGGTGTCCAGTATATATATATTACATAATATTACAGGTGTGCAGATGTGAAAGTACAGAGTGGATGTTGTGTCTGTAGGAGATCGTGGGTGGCTGCAATCGTTGTCCAATCCGGTAGCGCAACTGCATGGGGTGAGCGTGAAAAGGGTGTGACGTCAGCCAGTGCTGAAGTGAACGTTGGTGATGATGCGAAAAGTGCGTCACTCTTACGAATGGCCTTAGGATAAGATTTACAGGGTGCCTTAGCTTTTAGGCACTTTTTGGCATTCAATAAGATGGTGTCCCCTTTTCGCCTATCACCTTAAACTGTGTAGAAACACAGTAAGATTCTTTCGCCTTTTCTTCGTTTGTGCGAATTTGCATGTAAATATGCAGACTGCGTGACAACGTTAGTAAATATGCAGCACGAATGGAGACAAATTAAAATGGGATTTAGGAGAGCTAGAGGGAATAAATCCAACAAGGATTTAGGAGAGTAGAGAAAATAAATCCAACAGATTGATCCTACAATTTTTCATTGGCAATTTGACAAGCTAGCTCGGCTGCTTACCAATATATGGGTTGCAGATATCTCAAAATGCTACGAGAATATACCTATAGATGGCCCAAAAGGACTAAAAACAGTTATGAAAAGGCAATTAAATATGCCTTTAAACATTCTAGACATGATCTTATTTATTATAAATGGAAGCACTTAAGCGAAGTGTTCAAATGGTCATGGGATAAAAAACAAGTACAAGAATGGCATACTCTTGATATAAATCTACTTTGTCAATGGAACGATCTCTTGACTGATAATTGTATTGTCAGACTAGACCTGGAGACAAGTACGTGGTATTCCTATGGGTTTTTCCTGCTCACCTACCTGGTGTAATTGGTATTTATCCTTCTTTGAAGCACATTTTATAAAGAGATTTGCTAAATTAGGCATCACCTCTTTCATGAATGATTTTTGACTCTCTTTCAGATATATTGATGATATATGCTTCATCAATAACCCTAATATATGCGGCTGGGCTTTCTTCTGTATGAGGTTGTTGGCTGACATCTTCAACACCAATAGTAGATTTATGGATATGCTTCAAGGGGATTGGAGTTCAAAGGGCACAGGGCTCTGGGGCATTTCAAAAAATTTGGCGGCCCCAAGGGGATCGGAATCATCAAACATATCCATAAAAAAATTGCGTGTTTGGTGAAGTGGCTTCAGTGTGTGGGGGTGTGGCGGCCTGGGCAGCTGTGATGGGAATGGTAGGCCCAATGGTCACATACTGTCCTTGAATGGAAGCAGAGGTGAGGGAAGCATCAATGCGAACAGCAACAGGGGGTGGAAGCGCGCAGCTGACGAGGTATGCCTACTGCGACATCGTGACGCGGAAGGCGAGTCAGAAATTACGATCTCGCTACAGGGATGACGACGACTATGAGAACTTGAGGCCTGGTGAGACGACTCGGCCGGTGGTTCTTCGTAGACCGAAAGCACAAAATCCAGGTGGAAGCCATGGATTCTGTTTTCTAAGTGAGAAGCGGCTAAAAGAGACAATAAAGAGCCAACAGCGAACTGTTGCTTAGTATTTGCCTTAATATCTCGTTTCAGCTCATCAGAAACAGTCTTGAACCAATTATATGGTTCAAGAGAGGCTTTGCCAACTTGGTGTGGGACTCCAATATCCTATGGAGGATCTATGATGTGATGCGGTCTTTCCTGAGGTTGCCAACCATCAGGAAGTTGTTTAGTAGTTGGGCAGCAGCGTGGATTGAAGGCTCAGTGATGGCTTCCAGAAGGTATCCGTCATTGGTCTAGTGCAGATCAATAGTGAGGTCAATGTAGGGCTTGATGGCCTGTTTGGCCTGCTTGTGATTGGGTGAGGCCTGTGTACCAGATGTTATACCTATGGCTGCAAGGGCGGCCTCAATGATGCACACCTTGTGTGTGGCTCCCTGGAAAGTGATATAAAATTTGGCTTTCTCTTCCTTCCATGTATTGAAGGCAAGAGTGATGAAATCCATATTGATTCTGCCAGAAAAGGCTCTCTCATGAATACCCATTGCAGTGAGCAGAGGCTCCGCAAGGGTCATCCATTGAGTGACCATGCTTGTGCTAGGAAGGATCATGATGTCCATTGCGATGGGACATCACGATGGATAGTATATCGCGGAGACTGGGAAGTATCGGTAGAAGACATGGTGATCAGAAAGGAAATATAAAACGCGTGAAAGTGTTTTAGAAAGCAGTGCAGGAATTTTGGAAGGCTTTGGTTGCAAGAAAAATTCGCAAGAGCTTCGCTAGCACAAGAAATCAGCCAACTTATAGGTGAATTTGGTGGGTCCATTACACTGAATAGTAGTTTGGTTGATCAGTTTTGAACAAAAATTTGCAGGCATGTACAATACTGTGAAAATAGGCTATAAAAATCTTCGCGAAGGGTTTTGGGGATCTGAACCTATCAGGCGAATGTTTTCCAGGGCTGGCGAAGGATGAACCTTCGTCCAGAAGGGTCCTTCGCCCAAGTATTGTCATTTTTCCCACATCTAAACCTATGGATAACCTAATTTGGACATTTTAAAATCATGTAGCAGGTCGACGAAGGTTCATAATGAGGTTAAGATGCTTGGCGAAGGTTTCCAAAATGGCATATCACTGATCCTTCGCCTAGCTCAAAAACTGGGGTGTTCCTGGACAGGAACCTTCGCCCACCTCAAATTAGATAAATCTAGAGTGGATGTACAGTCTGAGAGCTCAACGAAGATTTCTAGTACTGTATAGGCCAAATCTGACCAAGACAGTAATTTTCTAAGGCATTTTCCATAGAAAAATATTGTGCATCCTTTTTCCCATGCTGATGACCTTTTGACTTTTGCTCATAAGTCTTTGCTCAATTTTTGCTTGTGTTTTTTTTTTTCAATGTCTTTTTCCAAAAACTCAGCAATTTAAATACTGAAAACAATAAATTTGAAAAACAAATAAAATAAAATAGACACTATAAGATCATGCTTTTTTGACGCCTTCTCTCTACAACACTAGAGAAGAGTTCTTTCCTCTATCATATGTTGAAAGTGTGCCCTACCAGTTCACGGATCAACGATATTCTAGCATACGGTATGCATCTATCTCTCTTTTGCTTGGCTCTCTTAACACTTTACTCTCACAATGATGATGCTTTGATAACTCCAGCTACTGTTTATGTTTGCTTATCACACAAAAGAGTAAAAAGAGCATTCATAGGATTTAGAAATATGGTAGTCTAGCAATGGGGACAACACTCTTTAAGTATGAAAACATGTCCATCCTGCCTCAATAGGCAGCGATGGACATTTCCTTTCATTTGGCAACCTTTCATGAGACCATATGACAACAATGGTCTGATGGCCACCTTTTCAACCATTAAGAAACTCATCCAAGCTTCATTTGACAACGATGGAAGGGTGCCTGCACCCACTGGTATGATGCTCCTTTTTGATACAAAAGTTGGTCGCCCCCAATCGATGGGTAACTAACTCTTCATCTTGATAATTATGAATGTATAATGAGGTCGCTGTCCCCCAACGATGGACAACTAACTCTTCATCTTGACAAATATGAGTGAATAATGAATAATGAGGTATGTTGTCCAGTGATGGACACTATGACCTCTTTTGGCACTTGCTTGCTTACGACATTGCACACAAAGCATCCTACTGTCCACCAGCGATGGACAATAGGATCATTTACTCTTCATTCACTGATAGCTCTTTACTATCAATGGTTCACTGTCCAGCGATGGACTAAAACTCTTACTAGCTTGTTTGATACTCTTTACATAAGTATCTTCTTCTATCCAGCAATGCATGGATGGATACGTTAAAGCTCAATTCTTGTGGTAGAATGACTCTCTTAAAAGTTTTCGTATATCTTTGGTCTTACATTACTAAACTGATAATTTCTTATAATGTAGCATCATCATACTGCTCCGACTTCTTCTTTGTACGTTTCGGTTCACATCTGAACCCAAACGCTAACTATCTCAACAAAAAGTTATGGTACCAACTGATTCTCCATAAAGCAAGTTATCTAACTCACTCCGAATACGTCTTATATACGCTTTCTCCGCAACTCTTTATAAGCAAATACTTGCTAAAAAGTGTTTTTTGGCTTTCTATGACCCAAAGAGAAAGAATTATCTTGAAGCAAAAGAAACAATGGCAACCTCTCATGAAGCCACGTCTACAACCATGACGAATTGTACCTTCACTTTGGTGTTTTTGTAAAAGCTATATTTTCTCTGACTGTTCTAAGAATTTTTATTCTCGTACTTTGTGGACCTTTGGGAGAAAAACTTACATAATTGCCTCTTTGTTTTTTGAAGTTTTCTATTAGTTTCAAGTTGTCTAGTTTTTCATCCTTTGTCCGTGCTTTTTGACTGGGAAAATGTTGATGTTTTCATGTAAGATTTACTACACATGAAACATATTACTATTAATTGTTAACAGCTTGCATTTTTGGAACACTTCATTTTTCCAGCAAGATGGTGATTACTTCGAAACTGCTTTCCTTGTAAAATGGCTGTTTTTTATTAAAAAATAGAACTTAGCCTTGATATATGCTACAAAAAAAAGGGGTGATTAAAATAGTTGTTGCATTGAAACAATGAACTTTTTATCATTTCAAGAGACAATTACTTTCCTATTCAGAAAAATAGGCGACTTCGTTACTTCGTTATGAGAAAAAACAAAGAAATTACGATACATGCCCTTGTATACATATTAATGGAAAAACCTACTATACAACATGTGATTGGGCTGCAACATTGGAAGAAAAAATCTGCAATTTATCTGATTTATACCTAACTATGGTACTTAATTAAGAAATAGAATTGGCCTTTGATTGAGTGTGTCAAAAACATGACACATTTTTAGGCCAAATGATTTGATGTAACAAGGCTGAAATTTTTAACCAGCCGTTCTACGTTAAGTAAATTTGGTACTTTTGAGAAGGAAGTTATAAGAACTTTGGTACTACTGAAAAGAGTTTACAAAAACTTCTAGAGGGATATTTATTCAGCGTTAGGGCCACTTACTTTCCTAAACAGCTGAATTTAATTTATGACATTACTTTTAAGGTAAAGATGAATTCTACTCTCCCCAAAATTGTTTTTGAACTACGATGTTACGATGGGATATTAGTGGTAGTTGAACCAATATTCAATAGAAAAATACTACCTACTAGTTGATATATTGACCAATTTTTTATAAAAGAAATCTCTACTTGAGGGTTAATGCTTTATAATGTTTTTTTTTTTCTTTTTTACAAAAAACTCTTGAGAAAAATGACGACTGACTTCTCTTCATCATTAAAAATGGTGAAGTGGTCTTATGAAACATGTTTCGTGTCTTTTCAATTTGAACATTTCTTTGACACGGCGCTTGGTATAAAAATGAAATAGAACTTTCTCATTAACTGAAAAAATGTTTCTGTGACTTACTTTAATCCTTCTAGTTGCGACATGAATAACAACTGAGATTATGTGTTGACACTTGTAGTTCCCAAAATAATTCCCTTGTTTTTTACTTGGTTATTGTGGATGGATGCAGGTGAGCATTTTTCTTCAACCCGAATGTGTTATGGCGGGTCCAGAAGACATCAACTGTAATTTGTTATTTATTGATCTTTAGCGAAATGTTTCGATTCATTTAGTTTTGTTAGGTTCAAACACACACACACACACACACACACACACACACACACACAAATCATAAAACATTTGTTGATACACATTCTCAATCTTCTTTGTATGCATTGAATGGCCAACGTTGTTCATGTTAATAAACCCATTCCAAATTACTGGCCTAAATTTTTTGGTTCATTTTTTAGAGCATTATATAGCATATTTGTCTTGCCTTTCTTACAGAATTAAAGCCCATGGGCTTTTGAAGCATAAAATGCATTATGCACATCTAGACCAACAAGTTGGGACACAAGTTTACTACATACAAAATAAGTGTAGTTTTTTTGGAAATAAGTCTCGATATTTTTGTTGCAATTGAATCTTTTCATAAAAAAGATGGCTCTATTGTCATATAATGATGGTTTTTGCAAGCAAGTCTAACATTATATATGTTCAAATATCAAGTTGGTAGAATAGAATTTATTTCTTTCTATCATATGATTGTGAAGTGGTGGTGCTTGAAAGGCACCCATCACTAAAAGACCATATACTATTTTTAAAGTTTAGTCCTAGAGCTACGTAGCATGTGGCACAAATGTAGAAAAGTAGGTTAAGGACTAGTTTACATATACAAATTATTTCTCTCTTTGTAATTATGCAAATTGAATTGAATTGAGTAGAGGCAATCGAGCAGGTCCTGCTTATTCTTACTCTTTTTTGAGACCTCATTATTTGTTGTTGCACAAATATTTGATGTGCTAATTTGAAGAATACTAGTATTATTATAGTGTCTTTTTCTTTTGTTTTTGGCTCAAGAGTATTTTGTCTCACAAGGTGCTAGATTCTTATATATATGGGCATTGCTAGCAATCTATTTCTGTGAAAATTACAGCAAATAAGGATCCTAAAACACTTGAAATGATGAGGGAAACAATAGATTATGATCTCATAAGATTAGCACAAGTTGAACTATCAAAATCCATCAAAAATCTATGCTTGAACCTCACTAAATGGCCCAAAGAAGGCTTCACACATGTGAAAGTACGGCCTCCCACAGTTTGAGTACTGTACACCAGACCTACATTCAATCCTATAATCATTAGTAATCACAAGAACTCAAACAATTATGAACATAGAGAGCAATTGCACCATTATCAGAGAAAAGTCATGAAATTGCTTGATTGATTTTGGTGAGATATCATCACCTATATATAGATGATCCATCACGGTTTTAGTAGCCCTAAACCTATTCCTAATGCTAATTTTGGTGGATCTTTCATCCCTATCAAGTTAGGGTTGGAATCTTGGAGATCCCTCAACAATGCAAAAATTACCAAAAATAGCTACTATTTTTTTCTCTCTTGTAGCTAAGCATAATTTGGACTCATTCCAAAGGTTCTAACACTTAGGTCTACTTGAGAACATCCTTATGAATGGAATCCTATGCTATTTGGAACATGTGACAAGCCACATCATGACCACCTAACTATTTACAAGTCATATGACCAAAACTAGTCAAGCTAGAATTGTGAATTTTTAACACTCCTCCTCACTATCTAGCTTGGTTCAATCATTGCTTTACTAATCACTCCAAGTGATGATCTGAACTTCATAAAAGGTGTCTTTTGAAGTGGTTTAGTAAGTAGATCAGCTACACATTCATTGCTTGGAACATGCTCCAAAGCAATCTCCTTGGCTTGCACCATTTCTCTCACAAAGTGATGTCATATCTCAATGTGCTTAGATCTTGCATGGAAGATTGGGTGTTGTAAAGCTGACTCGGGTGCACCCAGCGTGCCCTGTAAGACTCAAAGGGGTGACACTCTCTAAGGTCCCAGAGCAAGTTAGAACGTCAAGGACTGAGCCTCCGACCTATGGTGAGCCAATCAAGTAGTCACAAAGTCATGAGCTAGCTTTGGAGCTCGAGTCATGGCCTAGTCAGGAAAGCAGGTTGATTCGGCCGCCGGGACGGCTCCCGGGACCCATGTCCGGGAGCCAGACTGATTCTGCCAGGCTTGCCAAGCTTAATCAGCAAAATAAAAACTAAGTCCTAAAAAGCGTGCTTTACCAGAAAGCACTATGTTTCAAACCAGAGGGGGTGCGCCGAATCACAGCAGAACTATAGGGGGAGTCCGGCAGACAGAAACTTGGGCAGCTCAACCAGCGCCAGGAATCCAGTCGCCAGGTCTCAGCTCCCTCTACCAGCACGAGCCAGGCACAATGCCCAGCACGTGTTGGTGGCCCCGAGACCTGTCAGTTTATGTATGAATATAACCTCTTCCAAATCTAATAAAGTTGATCGTTGGGGATGATTACCATTTCGGTTTCGCCTCCGGGATTGGTCCAAGTGGAAGGACCCTTACTACAACCTTTTTGCGTCACTGGCGCCTAAGGGTCCCTGTCATCGACATGGGGCTTGCCGCTATGCCAATTGGTCAGTTTGGCGACCACTATGCCTTGGGTTTCATGTGTGGCTTGTCTTTGCCCTTGGTTACCTTTTGGGGACGGATTCTGAGTTGGCTTTTGGGTTGGTTGGGATTCCAGTTTTCTTAAGTCTGAATGGTTAAGCTTGTTACATTTCTGAGTTGGCTTTTACGTAAGTGCATGATGGATGAATGTTAGAATTAAGCGCGTGTTGGGGAAACCGCTCAAGTCCCAGCGCCCTTTGAGGCGCCGGCGCAACATTGGGTTAGATGCAAGGCGTTGGGCTGATATATTGTCATTGTAGATAATTGGTGCCTCCTCTGAATCCATGATCTTTAGCTCCACCAATAATCTCTTGATCCAAAGTACCTCCTTTGTAGTGGTTGTCAAAGCTTTGTACTCGGCCTCAGTTGAAGATAGAGATATAGTTTCTTGCTTTTTTGAAAGCCATGAAACCACATCTTCTCCTATGAAAATTGAATAGGCACTTGTTGATTTCCTATCCCTCTTGTCCCTTGCCAAATCTGAATCACTAAATGCATGAAGGTTAATCACATCTCCTCTATATAGAATCCCAGAATCCAATGTACCCGAGATGTATCTTAGAATCCTCTTAGTCTTTTTCCAATGGATATTCAATGGCTTTTGCATGGATTGGCTCAACCTACATACACCAAAGGTAAGATCTGGTCTAGTTATAGTGATCCGCATTAAGGAGCCTATAAGTTGCCTAAACAAAGTGATGTCCATGAAGGATCTTTCATCATCTTCATTTGGCACGTTTACATCTTGCTCCATTGGTGTGTCAACACTTTTGCATACTTCCATCTTAAACTTCTTCAAAAGACTTTGAGCATAGTTTACTTGACTTATAAAGATAAAATCAAACCCTCTAAGTACCTCTATGCCTAAAGTGAAGACACCCTAGATCTACCATCTTGAACTCTAAGGATAGATTTATCTTGATTTTTTCAATACCATCAACACTATTTCCACTAATGATGATGTCATCTACATAAATGAGTAAAAGTACAATACCAACATCATCAAACTTAATGTAAAGAGTGGGATCATATTCACTTTGAACAAAAGAAAGTGAAATAAGATAGCAATGTAGTCTTGAATTCCAAGATCTCGAGGCTTGCTTCAAGCCATAGATGCTTCTTTGGAGATGGCATACTTTGTTCTCCATTCCATGCTTGATGAACCCTTGTGGCTGCTCCATATAGATATCCTCTTCCAAAAAACCATTCAAGAAAGAATGAGAGACATCCATTTGACATAGGATCCATCCAAAATGTGATGCGAGTGCAATGATTAGCTTTATTGTGACCATCTTGGCCACGGGTGCAAAAGTTTTCTCATAGTCTATCCCTCTCTCTTGAGCATAACCTTTTGCAACTAATCTTGTTTTATGTTTGTTAACACTCCCATTTGCATTCAACTTAAGCTTGAAGACCCACTTGCATCCTATTACATTCCTTTGAGGTCTCTCAACAAGCAACCAAGTTTCATTCTCAATCAAGACATCATACTCATCCAACATAGCTTTATACCATTCTTTGGAGTTGAATGCATCTTCAACATTAGATGGTTCTTCAAAACTAGATAAAGCATAAGAAGTGGATGAGATACCCTCAACTTTCTATCCTTTGCCTTGATATGTGAGCCTTGATGGCTCCACTTTTGCCCTTGAAGATCTCCTTGGTGTGATAGGTGGGTTTGGTGCTTGCTCCTCCATGAGCTCCTCCTCAAAACCAAGATCTTGCTCCTCGGCCATTGTCTTCTTGATTGTTGGAGCACTTGAGCCTTCTTCAAGCATATGCATATGATGTTCATCAAAGATAACATCCCTTGAAACAACAAATTTGTTCAAGGATGGGAGATAGACTTTGTAGCCCTTGCTTGAGCTTGCATATCCAAGCATGATCCCTCTTGTGGAAGATGTATCTTCCTTGGTTCTTGTTTCCAATGGCACATGCACATAACATATACACCCAAAAACTTTCAAGTGATTAAGATTGGGTTTCTTTCCATACAAGATCTCATAAGGAGTTTTGCCTTCAATTGCTTTGCAAGACACCCTATTCATCAAGTAGTTTGCACATACAAGAGACTCACCCCAAAAGGATTTGGGCAAACAAGCATCTAATCTTAAAGCCTTAGAACATTCACATAATGTCCTATTCCTTCTTTCAGCAACTCCATTTTGTTGAGGAGTGTAAGGACAAGAAGTCTCTTTCTTGATCCCTTCCTCCTCACAAAAGGCCTTGAACTCATTGGAGATGAATTCTCCACCATTGTCACTTCTAAGAATCTTGATGCTATGATTATGATGCTTTTCCACAAACAACTTGAACTTTACAAAAGTATCAAGTACTGAGACTTGAAGAAAAGTAAGAACACCCAACAATATCTTGAGTAGTCATCAATGAAAGTTAAAAACATGGATGAACCTCCATTAGATTTGGTGCTAGCAATGTGCACATCCGAGTGTATGAGTTCAAGAGGATGAGATGACTTTGTGATGGAGTTAGAAAACACCTTCTTATGTGCCTTGGATAAGGCACAAGCTTCACAAACCTTGTCTTCCTTCCCAATAGACCTTGGTAGGCCGAAAGCATACTCCTCCTTGATCATAGCCTCCATGGAACCCGAGTTGACATGTCCAAGTCTTTTGTGACATAAAGTAAAGGTAGATATCTTTCGGCCAACATGACAACATTAGTATACACAAATGCATCCAACTTATAAAGTTTGCCAAGTCTAGTGCCCTTAGCCACTATCTTACCCTTCTTCTTGATGAAACATTCATTTGAAGCAAAGTCAACATTGAAACCATTGTTTACCATTTGGCCAACACTTCGTAGATTCTTTGTTATTGTAGGAATGTACAAAACACCTTCTATGTTGATCTTTTTGGAAGATCCTAAGCAAAGGGGAATGCTACCAACTCCTTCAGTCTTACAAGCTTCATCATTTGCTGTATAGATAGACTTTATAGGTCCATCAGAAGATAAGGGAGAAGAGAAAATCTCCCTTTTACTAGTCATGTGTGAACTAGCACCCGAGTCAATCCACCAAGGATCTTCTCCTTTGAATCTTGTTGAAGAAAATATGGACATCATGAGAGAGTCCTCATGTGAACTCTCCTCCTCCTCTGTGCTCATGTTGGCTTGGCTTTGATCTTGCTTCCTCTTGAAGCATTCCGAGGCATAATGCCCCATCTTGCTACTCTAAGAATATTTGCTTTTATAATAAATCATTGAAAGGTTTTTGATATATTGATGGTGTTGTTGCCAAATGTAAATGAAGGATGATATTGTCCTTCATGGAAAATTTGATCACAGTTTGAGCTATCTTGGCCCACCACCTCTCAGAATTTTGTGAAGATTATTTGATTGATGTTGGCCTTTTCTCCACACAAAATGGAAAGATTCCATAGATCCTTCTGTTAAAGGATATTTTCATCTTGAATTTATAAAAGGCATAGTTATTTCCATCAAACTTATTGTTTCCTATGAGTAAAATGACATCTAGAGGAGTAATGGCCATAAGAATGAGTATAGAACAAACTTGGTCTTCTAATTGAAAACACACTAAGCTCTTGATAAAAATTCTACACTCAAGCAAATAGAATGAATAGCAAAAAGCAAATTTTCATACAAATGATAACTCTTGTTAATGCTTATAAGGCAAATTCAATGGTACAATGTACTTTGCATGCAAGTGACTAAGAATTTTCAAATGTCAACGCCATAAATTTAAGAGCTTATAACATTCAGTTCCATCAACAAGTCGAGGTATTATTAAAAAAAAAATTGATCTTAGTTCTAAAAATAAAAAATAGATGTATTCATGAATGAACGCTTTATCTGCACTCACACAACCCAATCACAAACCATTTTGAATGTCTTTTAGTTGACACATAATAAACAAACTTTTGATGGAGTATGAAGGCTTTTTGATGGAGTATGAAGGCATGACCTAACTCCACCAACACACTTTTTTTTTCCAATTCGTTGATATTACTTGTTACAAAACTGAGGTATGTGAATTAAATGGTTCATGTACACTACATGCCCCATTGATTCAAGATTTGTTTAACATGTTAGGTATCCAACATATCAATCAAATTTTTGAAATAGATAGAGGAACCAATGTCCCCCTAAAAGTCCAAATAAATTTTCTAAAAAGTTGCTATTTTGCTGCATGAAAAGCATACAATTGGATGTTACAAATGCTTGTTGGGTAGCCTGCATGAGAAAAAATCTTTTGACCAGTGGATTCCACTGATAATGAAGGGATGGATGAGTAGTTAATAATAGCAAAGACATCAAAGGACAAAAGTCGGAGTTGTGATGAGCGCTTTGAGCAAGAAACTAGTTGAAAATGTGTGCTAGAATGAGCACAATATGTATTGTGGTAGGTGTTGATTAGAATGACCTCTTACAATTGAATTGGATTTGATCTTAAAACACATGTTAAAGATGTCTACTCAAGAAACAACTAACATGCATCTTATCAGTGATGATAATTTTTTCACAAAGTCTCCAAAAATGCACTAGAACACTTGTCAATATATGCTCAATTTAGAATAGAACTCGATGGGATTCTGAGTGAATTTATAGCATTGATTAGCCTTTAGAATTCTTGTTGATAGAGCTATGTGTCTCTTCTAAATTGTGATCCACTCCCAAGAGGAAACTATGCAACAAGTGACAACAAACAACTCACATAAGTTGAGTTCACAATCGAAGGTAGTTTGTATGCACTTGCATGTATTTATAAATGTTCCCCTAAAGTGAATTTCTAGTTGGGCACCTTAAAAAAGATTTGGATCATGCAAAGTTGGCACCAGACCTCCTTGAAGCATAACCACCTCCAATTGATGGCAGGCGATCAAAGAGAGTACATGCATGTAGTAATCCATGCTACTTTTAGAACTATTTACTGGCTGTGGCTATTGTGACTCTAATAACATGAAGAAATTGTTAAAAATTCACAATTCTAGCTTGAGTAGTTTTGGTCATATGACTTGTAAATAGTTAGATGGTCAAGATGTGGCTTGTCACACATGCCAAATAGCATAGGATTCCATTCAAAAGGATGTTCTCAAGTAGACCTAAGTGTTAGAACCTTTGGAATGAGTCCAAATTATGCTTAGATACAAGAGAGAGAAAATAGGAGCTATTTTTGGTAATTTTTGCATTGTTGAGGGATCTCCAAGATTCCAACCCTAACTTGGTAGGGATGAAAGATCCACCAAAATTAGCATTAGGGATAGGTTTAGGGCTACTCATACCTGCCCAAAACCGTGATGGATCATCTATATATAGGTGATGATATCTCACCAAAATCAATCAAGCAATTTCATGACTTTTCTCTGATAATGGTGCAATTGCTCTCTATGTTCATAATTGTTTGAGTTCTTGTGATTACTAATGATTATAGGATTGAATGTAGGTCTGGTGTATAGTACTAAGACTGTGGGAGGCCGTACTTTCAGACGTGTGAAGCCTTCTTCAAGGATTTGGGCCATTTAGTGAGGTTCAAGCATAGATTTTTGATGGTTCAACTTGTGCTAATCTTATGAGATCATAATTTATTGCTTCCCTCATCATTTCAAGTGTTTTAGGATCCTTATTTGCTGTAATTTTCACATGGTATCAAAGCCTAAAGGCTGAAATGAGCTAAATCCTTGGTTTTCATTCAATTTGATCACAATTTTTGATCTAAATCTTTTGTAGATTGGATCTTAGCATCTAGCATTGATTCTAGAACTCAAAGTGAGTCAAATATATTGGAGATTGGTGTTGTGTGACTTCATTTGCAGGTGTTTAGGTGTCTAAAACCAGAGGCAAAGTTGAATTCAATTCACATTACCAAGATAGCAAGTTTTGCTTGCTCCAAGCATTGATTTCTAAGCGAGTTTTGGAGGTGATTTCATAGAGGAGGCTTTCTAGCATTCAAGGAGAGGGAATATGAGAGTTTTGGGGACTCGTCAAGGCTGTTATAAGGTGTAGAGGACACCTCCTAAAGTAATTTAGGTTCTGTCCAACTATTGCTTGACTTATGCACCAAATTAGATCAATTTTTTTATCAATTTTGATCAATTTTTTGCTTGTGATTGGATAGTAGATTGTGTTGCATCCTCATTAAGTTCCACTTAGATCTTTTACAAGTGATTTTGGAAGTTAGGTTGCTGAAATTCACTCTTGATCAGATCATTTGGAAGCTTTAATGTTCTTTATAGAAAGAGGGGCAATTCTACTAGTATTGTCTACTTCAATCAAGCAAGTGCATTGTTTCTAGTATTCTATGCTTTGATTTTGTTAGAGATCATTCTTAGATCTTTATAGGAAGTCTATTACTGATCTTTTCAGGTCCCTAAGAAGTGGGATAAGGTAGATCTTCAATCAAATCAAAAGAAGTAACCTTCATTTGTGTCAAGTCCTTGATTAGGAGACTAGATGGCATCTATAAATGCATATCTTTTGGATACTTATGAAAGGCTCAACAAAACTAACTATTCCATATGAAAATTTAGAATGGAATCCATCATGATCATGCAAGATCTGATGGAAATTGTAAATGGTAAGGAGGGTGAACCTATTCATCCTCAAGAAAAAGCCAAATACATGAAGAGGTGCAATGTTGCACTACATTGCATAAAAATGAATGTTGCAAATGAACTCTTAAGAGAGGTAGGAGATTGCACTTCGGCTCAAGATGCTTGGGAGACTTTGCAAAAGGTCTATGAATTCAAGAACCAAACTAGAATGTTAGCTTTGAAGAATCAAATCTATAGAAGCTATCAAAAGAAAGGAGAGAGTGCACATACTTTTGTCTTAAGAGTAAAGGAATTGAACAAAGAGCTAGCCTTTATAGGTGATCCTATCAAGGATGAAGAGCTTGTTCAACTCATATTGAATGGACTAAGCTTTGAATTTGACAATTGGGTTCAGGGATATGCAATTATGGGTAAGCTACCCATACTTGAAGAACTCCAAGGAACACTCATGGCCGAGGAATCAAGAAGGAGCCAAATGCAAGAGAGGATGGATAGGCTTTCCATCCAAGGTGGAGATGACCAAGATCTCTTCACCAAAGACAAAGGCAAGTCCAAAGGCAAAGGATCAACATTCAAGGTGTCTTCAAAGCTTGAGGATCAAGAAGGACCCTCAAAGACATCTCTATCAACCACCAAAGTCAAGAAGGACAAATCAAAGGTGATCAAGTGCAATATGGAGAAAGCAAACAAGCACTCATTCATATTTTTGAATTCACACATGTTTGCTATTATTTTACAAAGATATTAGAGGTGGAATCATGGAGGAACCCATTCATTACTATTCTTTATACTTCATGTTTTATTTTCATCTTGATTTTTGGCCATACGGACCAAAATTGGTAGGTTAGGATTCATATTTCTATTTTAGGGCTATATGAATCTAGAGAGAGGAGAGAGATTCATCAAAGGTAGAAAAAAAGTAGAACTATTGTCCATTTCCATTTGTGGAAGATTTTGGAGCAATAATATCATCTCATCTTTGGCTCTCTTCTACATCTATGTAGAAATTTTGATGAATGCTTGATAGATGTGCGTATTGGTGGTTCGTTAATTGCTATTTTACTAATTTATGAACTGTAAATAATATTTTAGGATTATATCTAAAGATATTTTGATTTACCTTTGATTCTATCTCCATCGGGTTGATGCTTTGATCAAATTAGCAAGCTAATGAGTTACTAGTCTAACATTTGTTGTTGGTGCTATCATTATTAGTCTAGATTTAACTTCAACGTCATCATTTGATCTGATTTTTTCACACTAGACACTCAATGGATGTGTGATTCTAAATACAAATGGAACACCACACATTGTCTAGTCATGAGTACCATTGTTCACTTGATTTTGATTGATGTGTTGCAATGTTCTAGATAGCCTTCAAGTTTTGATCAAACGGCATGATCAATTGTTCCATCTAAAACTTGTGTGGCCTTTTTGTATGCTTTTCTTCATCAAATATAACATTCTTACTTATGACCACCTTTCTTGTTGAAGGAATGTATACATTGTAAGCTTTACTAAATTCATGATAGCCAACACAATTGTCCTTATTAGATGAAGGATCCTCTTTAGTCCTATCATCAAGTGTGATGTTAACATAGCAAGTACAACCAAAGATTTTCAAATACTTGAAACTTGGCCTCCTACCAAAAAGAACTTCATATGCAGTTCTACCATCCAATGGTCCACTTGGCCACCTATTGCAAAGATAATTAGCACAAATAAGCTTCACCCCAAAAAGGTGGAGTGAAGTCAAATCATTAAGATAACCAATGTGACTAGGCCATTCTAATGATTTAGATAATCAAGTATAATAACGATATGATCAGTGCAAAACTAAATACTAATCGGTGTAACAGTTATCTCTGTCACTTTATGTCACTACATCCAACATCCTATGGAAACAATAAACAACCGAAGCATGAATATTACACTCGAATCTTAGAAAATTTGATGAGGGAACAAGTAGATTACTACACTACCCTTGCAGATGTCACTATTATCTATTCAAATATCAACTCATTACTTGCATATGAATAGATCAAGATATAGGGCAAGTTGGCATTCTAATGGTTCAATCGCCACACTGCCTCCGCAGATCTTACAAGCTAAATCTTTCAAACTCAAATTATTCTAGATTTCAATCAATGGGAAAAAAACTAATGAAAAGAGAAAATATTAGTTTGGATTAATGTATGAAAGGATGTTTCGATGGTTTATCACTTCAAGTTACAAAAAAATGATGATACAATTGTTTTCAGATGGTAGTGCAAGTATTTGAAAAGGCTCGCAAACTAGTAATTCAAGTAGCTAGCAAGATTACATGTTGCTCTTTAGATATTGCGATTTTGGTCATCTTTATCTAGACTATCCAATCAAGAAGTAAATAGGTTCTAAAGCTAGACCATCAATTATAACATCTTTCAAGTGTGAAATCCATTGATGATCAGACTAGAATTTTTTCTATAAAGGCAATTTGGAGGCCCATTCTCCAAGTAGCCAGCATCTAAATGTCGGCGTAGAAAAAAATACATCAGATCCACCTCTAGATAAAACGACAAATAACAATAGTTTCTTTTATGGTTCCAATTTCTCTCTCTAGGCTTTATTCTGATGGGCTAGTGTCTACTAAGCCCTATTAGATACTTAGCTTGTAAATATTGCTCTAATTAATGAATATAATTGGGTGTAGGAGTTTGCTGGAGAGTGTCTTCTCTTTCTATGATGAATATGTGTGGCTAACTGTTTACGTCGCTTCGAATATTGTGAACTTGGTATTAGAGCTTGAGTAGAGGCAATCAGTGACTAATTGTTGGGAGTATCATCATCTGCACGACCAATTTGATACTCAAGGCAGTGCACAAATTCTTGGAAGGGAAGAGCTGGAGTGTGAGCAAATTCTACAAGAAGTATTGTAAAGTCAGACTTGTTACAAGAAGGCCAAGAATTTTCTAAGCAAATTGGAAAAGTGTGTAGCAAATATAGTATCGTATTGCATGCCATAAACTCTAGTTGATAGCCAGTAGGAGAGCAACCTCGGTGGAGCAAGAAGCTACAAGAAAAATTACAAAAAAAAGATTGGTTTTCGTTCAAGAAAGTTGAGAAACCCATGCTAGGGTTTTTTGGAGAAAAACACAAATCCCTCTCTGTAAGAAATAGTTTCTTGAGCTGTAAAAGCTTGCAGTAGGGCGTTGTAGTAGGGCGACCAGACCCACAAAGCTTGACATGTATCTATGGAGTAGGGAGAAAAACCTCTACGAATTTTTCCGTCAAAAAAGATTATCAAAAAATGAGGAAGAGAAGAAGGGTCGTGCGCATCCATCAAAGGACGAGAGTCAACGTCTGTAGGGGTCTTGCTTCTCCATTACTATAGCCAAAGGCAAAAAAGAAGTTGGAAGCAAATTCGAAAGAATGAAAAAGGTGATGAAGATCAATGAGAGTCATGTTTGAAGCAAAAGGAAAAAGACAACAAATGTTACTATTGCCACAAGCACGGCCATTGGGCCAGGGAAGGAAGCAGATATCAAACAAGAAAAAGCAGCAGGGAAATTTAGCTGAAGAAGGGATGAAAGAAAATAAAACGAATGTGTTTTCATTTGCATTAGCTTTCCAAATTGATGATGGCGCAAGATGGTTTCATTGAATATGATGCTACTAGGCACATGAATGGGAGGAGAGACTCTTTGGAAAACTTTCCATCTATCAATGTAAGGCACCCACTTGACATCTTTGAGACTAAGTGCCCAGCAACCATTTAGTGGAAATACCAATTGCCACCTGTTTTGGAGAACTTCTTCTTGTGAGCACTAATTCGAACTCATTCGACAGATCGTCAATAATATTCGAACTATCGACCATCATTTGATAGTCAGTCGATAGTCAACTGACATTTGACAGTCACAATTGAAGTCAACCAACATTCGACAGTCAATCAACAGTCAAGTCAACAATCAACTGACATACGACAGTCTGTTAAACGGCACTTTTGATAATCGATTCATGTTTGAAATTTCAATAATTTTGAAGCATCGGCATTATGCAAATTAAGGTCCATCTATAAAAATGAATGAAAAAATTTCACAAAAGACTAACTGCATAAATATGAAAAAAAATTACACAAGTGAAGATTCAATGAGCAATATCAATTCATCAGACATAGCAAATTTAGTAGTTGATGTTTGCACAATAAGATTGGGCAACTCAGTATTACGTTATCAGTTTTCATATTAATATGAGAAGTCTACGTAGTACCTCCACACCTTCTATCTTTGTATACTGCAATCTAATAATACCTTCAAAGTTCATTCCAGGAATACATTGAAGTGCATGAATTTCACTTGTGAATATATCTCTCTCTTTTATATTTGTTGATACTAATTAATATAATACAAGTTTGAGACTTAATTTAATTTAATCTTAATTGTTCTATAGTTTTGCTTGTTTAACTAATCCATTTAATCAGCTTCTATCGAACCACCATGATAGTCAAAGATGCCTCAACTACTTTTGATTAGTAGAGTAAATCGATAAGTCTTATAATGTTGTTAACTAGATAGCAAATTTGCAAAACAATTATAATAGAATTGTTCGATAGAATTGGGTATCGAAGGTTTTTTCTCTCTATGTGAATCTCTCAAGTGTCAATGTCCTCACTAAATAGTCAAGAGCCAAATATTTCCAACCAATCTAACATCCAAATCCCTATTCATGAATTCTTATCCACTTGGTAATCGGATGTAATTTGGCCAAATGGACCAAAATTCATAAGTTAGGGCTCATATTTTATTTTAGGGCTATATGACTCTAGAGAGATGAGAGAAATTCATCTCACACCTATAAATAAGTTGAAAGGCATGGAAAAAGTAGAATCGTTGTCCATTTCCATTTGTGGACGATTTTGGAGCAATATTATCATCTCATCTCTTGGCTCTCTTCCACGTGTAAAAATCTTGTTGAATGCTTGATAGATGTGCATATTGGTGATTCATTAATTACTATTTTGTTGTTGTATGAATTGTAAAAAGTGATTTAGGATCATATTTGAACATTTTTCTATTTACCTTTGATTTTATTTCCATTTGGTTGATGCTTTGATCAAATTAGCAAGGTAGTGAGTGACTAGTCTAACACTTGTTGTTGTTGCTATCATTCTTGGCCTAGATCTAATTTTGGATCATCATTTGATTTGATTTTTTCCCATGGTATCAGATATATTTGGTCGCAAAAAATAGCAAGTAATCTTGAGGACTAAAAGCACTTTTCAATTATTTTAAGGTCCATTGAAGTCCATGAGTAGATATCAAGCAAATTTGATGTTATTCATCAATGAAAACTCTTTATTTGTTGGAGAGATTATATACATTCAAGTAAATTGTTTCTAGTTTCTAGTTGACAAATCTCATGTGGATGAGCTAAGCTCCCCTCGTGGATGTAATTCTTCTTAAGTTTATGAAAAAAATTGTTTTCTTAAATCTTGTGGCTGAGCATTGCTCCCATATGGATGAGATAGGCTCCCTTTATGAATGAGTATTAAATTGGCAACTATTTTGCATATAGATTTTTTGATGATTCACTAAGATTGAATGCATTAAGTTCTTCAAGATTTTGATTTGAGCTCTTCTGGAAAGGTTCAACCTAAGCAAGAGTGTTTTCAATAATTTCCATATCTTAGTTTCAATCTATTTAGATCATGTGTTGATGAAAATTCATCAAAATTTTACTTGCTAGCAATGATAGGCTCAACTCTACAAATTATGCAACTTGGAAAGTAAGGATGGAATCCTTGTTTGAGTGTAATGAACTAATGGACATTGTTGCAGGTGTGAAAGAAAGACCTCAAGTTATTCAAGAGCAAGTGAGGTATGACAAAAGAGCTAAGTGATTTCTCCACATCATCAAGATGAATGTAAAACTTGTTCAAGTTATGCTTAATGGTTTGTTGGATGATCATGTTGGCCTTGTACAAAGCTTTGCCATTCAAATGACATTGCCAAGTGTTGAAGACTTGCAAGAGTGTTCACAGATTCACTGCCTCTGTGAACACGACTTTTTCTCTTTTCTTTCTTTTATTGCTTCTGACATTATAGTTCGTTATGGATTATCTTCTTGTTAGAACAGTCAACAGCAGAAGCGTTTCTCAGTTTCAATGTATTTCCCAGCCTATCAATGGGAGAACGGGTTTGATACTCAACTACATGCATACACTAGCCATGTAACCATCTACAGCTCAAGAGGATCAGTGTTTCAGAGAAGGGAGCAAACCTACACTAACTACTGAATCAAAGAACAATCAAGAACTAGATTAGCTACTGAAAACAAGATTCAAGAAACAAGAAACAAGAACAAGAAACAAGATTCCTAGCAGCATTTTAACAATCTAAGAATCAAGAAGCACTCATCACTTGATGCTTAGATTACTCAAGAACAATCAAGAACTGGATTGTAAGGAAATGTGCAAGATCTAAACCACAAACCAGCCTATCTAGTTTACTTGAATGCTGAATCCTACTTTAATCCACAAGAAAACAAGAAAGCTAATCCACTCTACAAAAGCAGCAAATCTAATCCACTCTACAGTCCACAACCACACACAAAAGGAGAGAAGGGCAAGATCATAAATGCATCACCCAAGAAACAAGCATGATCAAGGAGCTCAATGGTTGCACCAAACTCGTGAAGACTCTTCTCATTTAAGCATGGAGTTGATACAAATCACAAAAAGCTCTTCTTCATAAAGAATATTGCTCTCCACTGGAGGTCACCATCAAAAGGTGGCTCACTCTACTTTCTTTAAGAGGGGTCTACTTGCATTTATTGCATTTGCTTAATAATACTAGTTCCTACATGGGCATTCCATCTTCCGGGATTCACCATGAGGCTTACACAGTTCTTACTTGTTTTTCCTAGCTAGTATTTCTCGGCTCTCATACTCGGCTCTCAGTCTTCATTAGTCTTGTCTTCTCAGAGACCTCCTCGATCTAAGGTGAGAGGTGCTCTTGAGTTGCTCTGTCCGAGTATCTTGGGGATTCGTCAGAATCAGCCAACATTATCCCACTCCTTATGTGTTGCAGGGCCCACTGCAACTCATATTGGATGATGTCGCTCTGGTTTGCATTGGCATCTTCGATCGTCACTTGGAAAAGCGTAGATCCTCGTTCGCTTACATAAAACCAAGTGCTTATTGTCGCCAATCTTTATCACAAAAACTGTTTTTCACAAATTGCCGAAATTGGATTTAGAATGTCTTATTGCTGTAATGGGTTGACATTCTAAAAATTTGGAGAGTTCTCAACAGCTTCACAACTTGCATGCTTTAGTGCTTTCCATGTGTCTCTTTGTTTAGTCACTTGTATTTGCCATTGACGGTTTCATCTTTGGTTTCTTGGCAGATTCCATCTTTGGTTTCTTTTGGGAGGTCTGTATCCTCCATTTGCCTCTGGGTGTTTCCGTGGTTCTTCTCTTAGTTGAAGTTCCAGTCTTGTCGATGCTCTTTTCTGATAGGTAGCTCAAATCTTGGTTATCAGTCTCAAGGGGATGGACTCATCATAAAAAATTTGGTGGTAGAAACAGTTTTGGATGGACGATTTGGTAACGGTGAGGAAACATGATGAATGCTTGGTGACAAGGTGAAGGAACTGATAGTTCTACAATTGCAGCCTTGGACCCTTGCAATGTCGAGTTTCGACCACCACTTGCTGGGTGAGGAGCTTGCTTTATTTACAGGTTCACGGATGTCTTCATCTTTCATTTTCTGTAGCTCTTTCTTTTGATCCGTTACTTTTGGATCTCTTTGGGCTTCATAAGAGGGGATTCAACTATCATTACTCCAGAGAGTTTCTTTTGATCAAGATCGATCTGACTCATCTGTTGTTTAAGTTTTGTCCTTTCCTCCTTAGCTTCCTGGATCTTTCTTTTTATTTCTTCTAGTTGCTTCACCTGCTTTTGTAGGTCTTTTTCGGCTGAACAACCAATATAGGTGGTAGTTGGTCTCCACAAGACACTTGCAATGATCTATCAGCTGCTTCGGTAAGACTATAAAAAACTGGGAATTTCTCAGAAGAACAGTAAACTGATTATAAACAAACAGATGGAAGGGAGGGTGGTGGTGACAACGGTAGATGGTGTGGACGATAGACATGAGAATGGGCGCAGAAGTATGGTAAGAGGTTGTTTGAAGAAGGAGACTGATTTTCCAATGCCTGTGTTTCCCTTTCTGAAGGATTTTCGTCATGAATGGGGTACTTCTTCTGATCGAGTCGCTTTGGATTGCCCATCTGTCTTCTTAGCCTTGTCATTGTCGACTTTGGGTTTGTGACCTTGGCTGTTGATCTTGCTGGTGTTATTGTAGGCAACGTAATTGCTCCAGTGGATCCAAGCAGATCCACTCTCTCTCTCTCTCTCCCCCCCCCCCCAAAAAAAAAAAAAAAAAAAAAAAATTCTGATGGCGGAGATGTTGTTGCTGGTGATTGTTCATGCTCAGGGGAGTTGATACAAATCACAAAAAGCTCCTCTTCACAAAGAGGGAGTCTTTTAAATATGCAAGAGAGCTCCTTAGGTGGCATCCTAGTGGAATTTCCACATTTCACAAACTACAAGTGAAATATTGCTCTCCACTAGAGGTCACCATCAAAAGGTGGCTCACTCTACTTTCTTTAAGAGGGGTCTACTTGCATTTATCGCATTTGCTTAGAAATACTAGTTCCTACATGGTCATTCCATCTTTCGGGATTCACCATGAGGCTTACACAGTTCTTACTTGGTTCATCTTGTTTTCCATGTAAGTCCTTTAAAAGAACGACTCAGTAGGAAGGATTCCCTAATTCCGGAAGGTGAACTAGTTGAGCTCGAGGATCTGTCTACCTTTGTGCCTAATGTACCTGAAAAAGTTGTTGACGTTCGTCGTCACCAATTGAGAAACCATTTGGTTTCTGAGTTTCTCGTACGTTGGAAAGGTAAGACAGATGACGAGGACACTTGGGAGAGAGAGGACGATTTAAGACTGAACTTCCCTGGCTTACTCCCATTAGGAGGAGACTCTTAAAGGGGGAGGGAATGTTACGTACCCATAAGGGTACGCAACAGGAAACTTGAGGTGATGGTCTCAGTTATGGGACGGAACTGGGATGGAACGCTGAACTGAAGCTATAGGTCTTTTGGTGCCATGTGTCAATGTCTCATTGGAACGCAATGACTCGTTGTTATGGACCCGCGTCAGTGTGCACAACTGCCGTGTGTCGTTAGTCATGCGTGACTCCCATGGAGGGAGATGACCCACCTGGACTATGTATATAGAAGTGGATCTCCATGAGCTGGGTATTCATTCTCTCCTGGAGAATGAGGAGCTCTTCCACTACTGGTCAGGTCAGGACGAGTATCTAGGCCTCAGGATGTAGGTAGGTAAGGGTCGAGGGTAAGGCATGGTGGTATGGGACACCATGGCTTACATGAGATCCGAGCTTGCTTGATGGTGGTCTGTAGCTCCAGTGCACGGGGGTGAGGTGGTAGTACCTCTATGGCTGGGTGGTAACGTAGCGTTCCTCACTTGTTTGTGCTTTAGCAATGACCGACATGACGATGGGGATTCTAATAATCTACCTCAAGCATTTTTGGACAAAAAGCAACTTTGAACCTTGTTGCTTGTTGATAACAAGGATTCAATGAGTTCCTGACTAAATCACAAATCATATGTTTCTCACTGATTTTCAGCTAGAATGATGAAGAATCTTTGCTTCTAATAGCGATTGAGGGCCAACAAGATCTACGATAGAATTGTTGTTTGTCAATTGGTTGTTTTTGCTAATTTTGATGATTAAATCATAGAAAACTTAATGTTTTACTATGAATGAAGGCCGATCATCTATTTGTAGGCAAATTACTATGGGATACTAACTCCCAACAATTAACAACACATTTGTTTGGACATAATTTCTTCTTAGTATTGGCTTTTGATTGGTTTTTTCCTTGGGAATCCATAAATAAGCATGGTTTTCTTCCATCTATTTTCAAATATAAATATGGTTTATTTAGGGTGGTTTCAGACTACAAGCAAGTCCCTTTGTGTGGCCCTTTCACTTGCCACTCATTTTGGCAAGTGAGTTGACTACCCCCATTTCACATTTGGTTGGCAAGAGTTAAATGAAGGGCTACAATATGATTGGCCCATTTGAATCTTGACATGTGATTGGTCCATTTTATTTAAGGGTGTTGTCTTTTGAAATGCAAGTACAATACTTTTCATGTTAAAAGGTTAAAGGTTGCTCTAAGTTTTTTTTTTCAAACAATCACCTTTTTCAATTGGAAAGGTCAAAATTGAAATGCATTGAAAGGAATGTTGGTAGTGAATGGGTTAAGAAGAACTTCAAATGTAGGCCAACATGCTAGGGTAGCTCAACATGCTAGGGGACATTCTGGTGGCCCAAAACAATGGATTTGACTTGCCCCTATGTGGCAGAGGGTCCTCCATGGTGGCAAGTGGATGTTAATGTTAAAAGGTGGCTTTCCATTTTTACTCCTGAACCAATAGGAGAGCTGTATTTTAAATTTTGGACTTACCAGACATGTAGTGTGAAATGGACCTAAATCATTCTTTGTGCATCTAAGAAGGTTTATTATATTCAAAACAATAAGGTGATAAGTTCATGTTTCCACATTGTTAACTTAAGGATTGTTCTGAGTATCTATATCTTTTGGGCTTTAAAACTTTGTTCTAGTTTACGTTATTAGTCGCAGAGATTAATGAAATGATTTGATAGATTCTTTGAAAGACAAATCCTTGAAAAGTTTTAGGGGTAAGACATAACTGAAATAGTTGAGCTACTAGAGCTACTAGTCATAATTAAACTATCGATCATGTAACTATAAGCCACAATTTTGATTAAATCCCTGTTAAGTCTAAAGAAAAAAAGATTGATTGATAGAAAGAGGAAGTCGCGAGATATCATGAGAAGGAAATAAATGCGTCAAAAATATCCTTGTTAAGTTTGTAAACGCCCAAGAACCCCACATGTAAGTGATCATGTGCATGGAAAATAACAAATGACATTTGGCGAATGGCCAAAAAGTGACTTGCATAGCTTGCACGCATAGACAAAAGAAATGCAAACAAATTTATTTGGATATTGCATGCTTGATGGTAAACATGTAGATTATAACAATCACATATGTGAGTAGGAGACTTGAAAGTTGATGCATGCTTGATTCCA
>CM055093.1:48354339-48418938 GCA_029204225.1 Diphasiastrum complanatum
AGGTTAGCTTGCTTAAATTGGTTCTTCTTCTTGAAACAGTTTGATGCATAGTGTCCTTTCTTGCCACAGAAAAAACACTTGATCTTTGACAGCTTCTTCTTGCCATTGGATGTTGCAGCTTGTGAGGGCTGATTCTCACCACCTTCTTTGGCTTTGTCCTTCTTGAAGTGTTGTTGTCCTTTGCCCTTGCCTCTTGACTTGTCTCTGATGAAGAGTGCTTTGTCAACTCCACCATGTTTCAATAAAAGTCTGTTGATCCTCAGCATCTTGTTCTCTTGCCTGCTTTCTTCAGCAATGAGAATACCTTGCAGTGTCTCCAGATCCTCCCTGACAGCATAAGTCTACACAATATTGTCATACTCATCTCTAAGTCCATTTAGGACTACTTGAACAAGTTCAGTGTTCTTAAGAGCATCACCAATACCAGCTAACTCTTGATAAAGATCCTTAACTCTCATGACATATGATGAAGCACTCTCATCTACTCTCTGATAACTTAGAAATATTTGGTTTCTAAGTGTAAGCAATCTAGAAGTATTTTTGATTTCATAGATTGTTTTTAGAGTATCCCAAGCTTCCTTGGCATTGGTGCATGTACTGATCTCTCTTAACACTTCATTGGTAACATTCATTTTTATAAAATGAAGGGCAATTCTGGTTCTTTTGTGGAATGCTGCAGCTTCATTAGGTGCAGCAGGTTCTTCTTCAGCTCCACTCACAATATCCATTACATCCTGTAGAATCAACAATGATTCCATTCTGATCTTCTACATTGCATAATTGGAAGATGTTAATCTCTCACTGTGCTCTAAGAAATGTGAAGCAGATGGAGACATCTTCTTGGTGAGAAATTCTAGTAATGATAAAAAATGGAGCTGAAAGGATGTTGCTTGCTATCTCAATCTAGGATCTACCACAGATTTGATCCACTCTATGAAATCTAGCAACAGATGTGAGAACAAATTCTCAACACAGAACATCAATCTATCTTGAATTTGGATCTTGCTTCAGTCACAAAAGAAGAAGCACATGCAAGCAAGAAGTCTATCTCTCCCACGAGTTTCAAAGTACTGATAAACTCTCTAGGAACTTACTTTCAATTCAAACATAGTAATATGTGTGAAATGAAAAGTCTAAGACCTTAGAACACTCACTTCTATCCATAAGCTCTAGAACCCCCTATGCATATATGGTAATGCAAGGTCCTAACTCCCCTATACATAGATTTCACTATACCAAACCCTGTATTAAATCCAATTATTGTGTCTGGGCCTCAGAAGGTTATTAATTACTTGTCGGTCATGTCCAGTATGACGTGGCATAACTAACAAGCTTGATTCACTGGAGTACCATGTATCCAAGTCTAGGACTATACTGAATCCTATGTTCAGGATGTGGCCATGACATTCTTCCCCCATTAACCTGAAAACAAACACAGTACTAAGGTTTTATTTTAGTATCAAAATTTTTGGGACATTGTAGATAATGGCGTAGTAGCCGGAAATTTTCGTGACTACCCTATGGCCCATTTTTTAAAGGTCGTCAAAAAATCTTAAGGGGCAATTCTTAGGGCGCAATTTCTCTTCTAGCCTTATTATGTGTGGGATGGAATCCCTATCTGTTGGCAAAATTTTACCATTTTTACATCAAAATTGTGTGGCTTTACATGTCGATTTCTATATAATAGTAGAATAAGTACAAAAATCGCGTTGATTTTTTATGTCAAATAACAATGCTTCTGACCAAAAGTCCTTTGGTAGTTTCATCTCAACAAGAATAGATCTGGTGCTCTACACAACTGTTCAGTTCTTGCGCTCAACTGCATCACTGACTTTTGTAGTGTGACCTTGTATAAACTGTCGCTTGATTTTAAAATGGTCACAAAAGTCTTCAAACTCATTGGACTTGTACTCACCTCCACTATCAGATCTTAGGATCTTAATCTACCTACTTGTTTGGTCTTCGACCATTTTCTTGAAGCTCTTAAAAGTGGCAAAATCATTATATTTTTATTTTAGGAAATAATTCCACATCTTATAGACATATCGTCTATAAAGGTGATGAATTAGTACATCATCCTCGTTTGCATATGTTAGTGGGGATTAAATCCAATATGTTCTTTGCGCTTGCAAATCCACCACAGTTGAATTTCTCAAGATGCTACTTTCCATACACACATGACTCACATATTGTCTTCAAATGATCTTCCATCATGGGCAATCCCTTTACCATCTCCAATTTTCTCATCAAGCTAAGGCTACCATGGTTTAAGTGACCAAGTTTCTTATGCCGTAGATTAGTTTGCGATGGAATGGATGAGATAAGTCCATAATGCCCTTTGATTGTAGCATTCAAGCTACACAATTTTGTCTTGGGCTTCCTTGTACCATCTGCAATGAATTTGAGCTTTTGGTTCATATCCTTCACAAAGCAATGATCATGTGCACACTCTACCTTCAATTTTTGATCAATAAGAATTCCAACTAAAATAGGTTTTTTCTTAAACCACGTAAAGTACCTTGTTGTTCATTTTGCTTTTGCTGTCAAATAGTTGGATAGAAATTGTGTTAATGTCCTTGATCTTGACCACGTCACCATTTGCTTGAGAAACAGGTGTTCCATTATCTAGCTCCTTCAAACTACTGAACCATTCCTTGTTACCTATCATGTGTCTAGTGGCTCTCAAATCAAAATAACAAGTCTGATCTTCCTAGTGAAATTGATCTTTAATATAGCTTATTGTAGTGAGCTCGACAAGCAATATAGTTTTTTAGTCTCAAAGCTAATTTATATTCAACAACAACTTTATTCAAACATAGCCTTCTTATAATTATTATCAACTACTACTTAATTAATTAGCATATGTAGAGGACTAAAGAGAGATCCAACTTCATTCTTAGCCCTAGAAAGCACATGTATTGATTGGTATTGGAGCTAGAATATTGATTACCCTTAGTGGTAGGACTATGATCATAGATCTACAAAATTGGATATGCATGGAGAACTGTTGCTAGTCCCATCATGCACTCTTGAAAATAGGTCATGTATTATAACAATTGAAGAGGGGCCTTGAAGTTTCATCAATGTGAATATTCATAGTCTAAGGCCTTGATCGTAGATGAGCCAACTCTGAGTGAGTTTGGAATTGGTGGCATAAGATCCCAATGGTTAGTCTCTAAGGGGACTTTTATTTATGATCTTCCTATGATGAAAAGCTAAAGAACAGATTTCTTAAAGGCATTTTAAGATAACTAATTTGTTTTGTATGTAGTGCGAGTTTCTTGAAGCCATATATGTCTCAGAATATATCTTGAAGCCATATATACCTCAGAATATGCATTCCAATCATTCTCACTCCTTGTCTCTCCAATAATTTGAGTAATGATTGCATGTTGTTGGAATATGCATACTTATACTCTTCTTTCATGGGAGACCACTTTACGGTAGATTTCTTCATGAACCAACAAAACTGTGATTATAATTTAAACATAGACGCAAATAATCTGGGGTAGTGCAAGAAGGTTAGCAAAATAAAATTTGAATTTCGATAATGTCAAATTCAACATATGGGTGGGGAGACTTATGAAATGGGCATGAAAAGAACCTTGGCCACAATTGCCAAGGTGAGAAGGCCCTATAGTCTCAACTCGCTTATTAGCTGCCTCTTGTTGTTGCTTGGAGCGATTTGAATTTTCTCAGAATTCTTTCTTTGAAAACTTCCAATCTTCCTTGTGCACATGGTATGGCCTAGATTTGTGCGGCATACACAACAATTTTCAATAGGTATTCAGAAGGAGATATTCCAGGAACTACTTCACCAGAAGATTCATAATCTTGTTTGCTCAAAACATCTTGATCGATATTTGCCTTTGGCATGGAAGTTTGCCCTTGGACTAGAGGGAACGTTGTTTTATAAACATCAACAATGGTACACCATTTAGGATTAGTAGTTTAATATCAATTGATTGTTGTGGAATACCAGCCAAATGCAAAATAGAGTCCAAACAAGAGACATCTTCTGGTACATTTCCTCCCATCTTCGCTCTGACCTTTCTTGTAATTGTTGCCATGTTTGTTTCGTTTGTTCGGTACTATCATGTATGGTAGTTAAAAGTGTATCTAATATTTCTTTTGTTCCATTGGTCACTTTAATGATAGTAGGGTTTACATTATTACTTGACATTGCATGAGTGCTAACCTGTTGTTGTTGAGTTGATGGCGTTAGACTTCCCACAAAATTGACATAGGACTGGAAATTGTCGCTCCACTTAGACTTCCCACAAAATTGACATAGGGACTGGAAATTTTCGCTCCACTTGCCGCAGTAATATTCCTTCCCTCCTTACAATTGTTTGTGTCAACAAATGATGTACCCATCCGAGAAGGACCAATCATACATGTAGTGACATAGAGAGAACATCCTTCACTTTCGTCAATTTCTTCACTTTCATAGGCATCTTCATAGGCCTCATAATCAACATTATCATCTTCATTACGATCGAAATATTGTTCTGTACCATGGTGATGTCGTCTTTTGAGTTCATCACGATCATAGAATTGGTCCATTGGCTCATAGTGATCTTCTGTTCCACTTTACACCTCATCCACGCTTGTCCTTCAAACTGATCTTCAATAGTGAATTGGAATTGATCTTGATCATGATAATCACCACCATTGAGCTCTATTTCATTCTGACCATTGAATGGTTCATCAACTTCATCTGCAGAGCAATCCTCAATTATTAGTTCGTGTTGTTCTTTTCTGCTGATCATTGTTGAAATCTTCAGAGTAATGGTCAAGTTCAGAAGTGTCATTTTAGTCTTGGTACTGATCTTCGTTAGCAAAATTGTCATCTGCGATGTCATCACCTTCTTCATAATCTTCAATCTAATCGTCACCTTAACTGTCATCACAATATCATTATTTTTTGTCATCTTCTTCATCATCCCAATCCATTAGAATTTTAGAATATTGAAATCTTCTAACTATAGATTCTAATATTAGAACAAGTTTTGAAATCGTATCAGAAATTGCTTAAGCAAGGTACAATTGTAGTGATGAGAGGCAAGGGTCTTCAATTAGAACAAATACAAAGAACTTTTAAAGAAGGGGGATATAAACAAGACTTTTACACTACCAAAATTATTGAGTTGATAAATTTTTCTCTTTACGGCATCGAAATCCGGGGTCACACAGAAAAGATATGAGAAATTTTAAAAGAATGTAGTATAAAATGGAAACAAGTTAAGAAATAAGGGGTCTTATTAAAAAAATATTAAAAATAACAAGTAATAATGACGAAATGATGATCATTGTGCTCTGTGTAGGCAACTGAACAATTTTCATTTTTATATCACTGAATTCCAACTTCAAACGAAGAAGATATAGAGTTTCAAAAAACAAAAATGTAAAATAGAAAAACTTAGATAGAAGGCCTATTAAAAACAAATTTACAAATTGGATTTTATAACATTTGAATTCCATGAAACATTGGTGTGCTCGTAACAGATAAGTAAGAACCGTGAGAAATTATGAAAATTAATGATAATTTTTTTCCCTTCAAGCACGTTGAGGGAGGGAGAGAATATCCAAAGAATATTCTTTACGAAATATGCTATAGAATATTCGAAGCAAGAGGAATTCACGGAGGTCAAAGGAATTCGCGAGGGAGGAAAAGAAATAGCGAGGGGGGGGGGGGGGGGGGGGGGGGTGGGGGGGGGTAGGAGAATTCTTGAGGGATTCGCAGTACAGGAATTCGTGAGTTTGGGCTTTACAACCATTATTACAAGTCCGCTATTCACAAATATAGCGAGGTTAAAGCCGATTGGTTATGTACCGTTATGCTCAAACTGTAGGGAGCCTGGCCACAAGTATCCTGACTACCCTCAACCGCAGAAGCCTGCCGCTAAATGAAGAAAATCTCGCTGCTCCGAATGACATCAAAAAGTGGATTAAAATATTAAATACACTTGAAATTATAAACCCATATATAATACTCATATTTCACAACCTGAAAATGATGGCGGCACTCCCTTAGAAAAGGTCCCAACAATGTTGAGATTTGACATGCATGTCAACAATCACTTTGATGGTATTTCGATGAGCTAATTTTTTTTTTTTGAAATCAAGATCTTCTCACACACTTCAATTTCACCCTCACGCTGAAAAGTCGAAGTTCAAGAAATCCTAGGTATTTTGTTTACTTAGTATTTATTAGGCCTCAAGCATTGATTTTATTGGTTAAGTCAAGGGTTTTGTTTATAAGTAGGCAAGAGACATCATTTTGAAGAATCTTTTGGCTCATTTGCAAATGAGAGAACTTTGTGAATATGAGCCTTCGGAATAGAGCTTGCTAGCTCTCAGCAGGATCGGTTCAGACTCGCCCACCTGTACTACTGCCGACACCCAAGCTACTTCCTCTCAAAGGAAAAAGACTTGACATTGGCGTCATTGTCGGGGGACAAAATGGTTCACCCCCCACAGTTGCAACTGGCCCCGTGAACAGGGTTAGAGCACAATTATCGACTTCCCAAGGGCCTTCAACTAGTTCATGATCGACGTGGCTAATTCTCCAAATCCAATTGTTCTGGAAGCCTATAGCTACAATGTGGAGACCCTCCTAATGGCTGCCAAGGTAGAGACTAGATGGGACCTGCTTCGAAGAGTATTGCTTCTATCCTAATAAAATCTTCGAATCGAGGGTCATCGAGGATCAGATACCTCTACACTGGACCTACCATTGCTTATCCAAAACATTGTTGTTCAACATAGCGAGGTTGGAATGATGGTATACGATAGGTTTCCTAGGCAACATGCACCTGACATTCAGCCCAATTTGTTCAAATTTTTAGCATGCAGCTCATTGTGGTCCCGATTCGTCCAATTGGTCGCTGCTACCCATAGGAAGAATCGAGATGCCGAAGATCAGAAAGGCAAGCAAATTGAGCAAGCTCAATGAGATGCTAATCCAACATCTATATCTATCCTTAATAAAAACAAACAAGCTTCACCCAAATCTAGGCTATTCCATGTTAAGATCACATGATAAGCTTGACAATCTTAACAAGCCTAGGTTCTCTCTCCCATCACTCTGTTTACCCGCTCCCCACTGGATCGATAATCGATACTACATGCAACACTCACCTGATTGTAGATCCATAAAACCCCTTCTTTGCCCTCTAGAATCGCATCCGTAGGGAGGCACGAGACTTGAGATGGCTCAAATTTGATGTTTGCCAATTGAGATCAATTTTGGCCCTTACTACTCGAGATTGCTCATTGAGTGAATGAGAGGAAAGGTTAGTTTCATTGGGTCTAGATAGATCAAATTTGATGCCTATCACTCAAAATACTTTGATTTTATGGGTAACTCGCTATTTTGAATATCAATGTCTCTTGATAGGTGTGATGACCATCTCTAGCACATATTGCTTCTAATATGGTATTGTGTCCACTTTTTTTTTTTTTACTTTTTTGCCATGTATTAAAATTGGCTTTTCATTTTCCAATACCACAAAAGGCTTGGACACCATAGCTTGAGCCGCTATATCATGTGAATCATTCACAAACCATACAACTTTCTCATGTAAAACAAGTTATATAGTCTATGTGATAATGGGAGTACCAAATTGTGTTCTATGTGACAATTCAGGTATCGCAAGTCAAGGCCTGTTGATGGTGATGGGAGTCATTGGAACAAACTCTTGCATTGGTTGCTTTTGCTTGAAGTCAAAGATTTTGTCTTCGAGGAAGATTGCATCTTGACTAACTGAGATACGGCTCGACTCGATGTCGTAGATTTGATAGGCTTTGTGTGATGTCGAGTATCCAATGAAGATACTGTTGCAGCTGATAGGGTCAAGCTTCTTTCTCAGATCAAAAAGAATCTGTAAATTACAAATACAGCCAAACACTTGCAGGTGCCTTACACTCTATTTGTAGCCTAGAAGGCTTTGAAGAGAGCCTTTAAGTCGATTGCCTTGGTACTCAAATAGTTCTCTAGATACCAAGTTGTTGAAACAGCTTCAGCCCAAAAATTCTCGGTGAGTTGAGAGTTTGACATCATTGATCATGCTGCATTGAGTAATGTTCGGTTCTTCGTTTCGGCTATCCATTCTGCTGTGAACTGATGATGAATGTCGAATGATGTCAAATAGGCGGACATTTTGGATCGCATTGCATTCAAGTTTCACAGAATATCTCATGTTTAGTTAAAATAGGATTTTGCATTGCATTCTTCAAAAAGTACGTGTGATTGCATCTGCAGATTGATGAAGTGCAAGATGAGCAGATTGATCAAAAACTTGCATAGGAGGAGGGGACGACAAGGATGGCAGCAGCGGCAGGGGTGATGATGATGAGGAAGAAGACATTCGTAGAGGCGACGTCTTCTTCTCAGATGAAAATTGAAGTTACTCTTGTAAAACTGTAGAATAGATATGCATGCACATTGTGATTTAGAATACATAGCACAAAAAGCGTGAGCAGTTTTGATCAATGCTAGCGCTCACCTCTCAAAAATAGCAATAGAATCCTCTCAAAAACGAGAGAGGTCGCGCATCATGTACTCTCAAATAAAAAAAATGGGGCCTTGCCAATGCAATGAGCACCCGCGGGCCCTGAAATTTTTTTTTAATCCAAAATAAGCATTGTTGCGCAACGTTACTTAAAACTCTAAAAAATAGGCAAAGACGTTTGTGCGATGCTAAAGTAAGCGTCGCACAAACGTCGCTGAAGTTTTTTATGTTAAACCAATGAACGTCGCTGGGCGACGAACAATTGTCTCCCGGCAACACTGTATATTCTGTACAAAAAAACAGACCCAAAAGTATTTGTGACATTTGTAACCGTTGCAGTGCGACGCCCATATCTTTTTCAAATTTCACACTCGAATATGATTCGACATTATATACCGACTTACCTGTCGCTGCATCATCACTGTGTGCAACACTCCGAAATAATTTCAAGTGGATGTCGCGTGCGGCGATGATTTTAAGCAATAATCGCCTAACGACGGACTTTGTGTCGACGAATGACGTTTAATTATTGCAAAAGTGTTGTTAGTTTTGTCATTTTTGTCACTAATATGTCGCTATAAATGTTGGCAGGCGATGGGCCATGTAGCGACGCTTAAAAAAGAAGATAGCAACGTATATAGGGACATTTTCAAAAAAAATTGAACACACCTCTGGCAAGTCCACCGGTGTTTTTTTGACATGGTGCCAAAAAATTTATGTGTGTGGATTATCCGATCATCGCTAATATTTGCATAAATGTCACTATGTGTCATTGGTGTGGTAGTGAATACAGAACACACTGTTATAAAAGCCACCCAACCAAGTAGAAGCAACCTATCCATCTCTAGAAGCTTCACCCCCAAGCCAAGGATTAGGAAGTATGAGAGCAGAGAGAGATCCTCTAGCAATTAATCAACCAAATATGGTGTAGTAGGGCGAGGTTGGCCTCCTTATATAAGCTCTAGAACCCCTTGTGCATATATTGTAATGCAAGGTCTAACTCCCCTATACATAGATTCCACCATCCCAAACCTTGTATTTACTCCAATTAGTTTGTCTGGGCCTCAGAAGGTTATTAATTACTTGTCGGTCACGTCCAGTATGACGTGGCATAACTAACAAGCTTGATTCACTGGAGTACCATGTATCCAAGTCTAGGACTATACTGAATCCTATGTTCAGGATGTGGCCATGACATTCTTCCCCCATTAACCTGAAAACAAACACAGTACTAAGGTTTTATTTTAGTATCAAAATTTTTGGGACATTGTAGATAATGGCGTAGTAGCCGGAAATTTTCATGACTACCCTATGGCCCATTTTTTAAAGGTCGTCAAAAAATCTTAAGGGGCAATTCTTAGGGCGCAATTTCTCTTCTAGCCTTATTATGTGTGGGATGGAATCCCTATCTGTTGGCAAAATTTTACCATTTTTACATCAAAATTGTGTGGCTTTACATGTCGATTTCTATATAATAGTAGAATAAGTACAAAAATCGCGTTGATTTTTTATGTCAAATAACAATGCTTCTGACCAAAAGTCCTTTGGTAGTTTCATCTCAGCAAGAATAGATCTGGTGCTCTACACAACTGTTCAGTTCTTGCGCTCAACTGCATCACTGACTTTTGTAGTGTGACCTTGTATAAACTGTCGCTTGATTTTAAAATGGTCACAAAAGTCTTCAAACTCATTGGACTTGTACTCACCTCCACTATCAGATCTTAGGATCTTAATCTACCTACTTGTTTGGTCTTCGACCATTTTCTTGAAGCTCTTAAAAGTGGCAAAAGCATTATATTTCTATTTTAGGAAATAATTCCACATCTTATAGACATATTGTCTATAAAGGTGATGAATTAGTACATCATCCTCGTTTGCATATGTTAGTGTGGATTGGATTATAAGTCCATATTGCCCTTTGATTGTAGCATTCAAGCTACACAATTTTGTCTTGGGCTTCCTTGTACCATCCGGAATGAACTTGAACTTTTGGTTCATATCCTTCACAAAGCAATGATCATGTGCACACTCTACCTTCAATTTTTGATCAATAGGAATTCCAACTAAAATAAGTTTTTCCTTAAACCACGCAAAGTAACTTGTTGATCATTTTGCTTTTGTTGTCAAATAGTTGGATAGAAATTATGCCAATGTCCTTGATCTTGACCACGTCACCATTTGCTTGAGAAAGAGATATTCCATTATCTAGCACTAGTGAACCAATTCCTTGTTACCTATCATGTGTCTAGTGGCTCTCAAATCAATATAACAAGTCTGATCTTCCTGGTGAAATTGATCTTTCATATAGCTTCTTGTAGTGAGCTCAACAAATAATATAGTTTTTTTTAGTCTCAAAGCTAATTTATATTCAACAACAACTGTTATTCAAACATAGTCTTCTTATAATTATTATCAACTACTACCTAATTAATTAGCAAATTTAGAGGACTAAAGAGAGATCCAACTTCATTCTCAGCCCTAGACAGCACATGTATTGATTGGTATTGGAGCTAGAATATTGATTACCCTTAGTGGTAGGACTATGATCATAGATCTACACAATTGGATATGCATGGAGAACTGTTGCTAGTCCCATCATGCACTCTTGAAAATAGGTCATGTATTATAACAATTGAAGAGGGGCCTTGAAGTTTCATCAATGTGAATATTCATATGTCTAAGGCCTTGATCATAGATGAGCCAATTGTGAGTGAGTTTGGGATCCCAATGGTTAGTCTCTAAGGGAATTTTTATTTATGATCTTCCTATGATGAAAAGATGAAGAACAAATTTCTTAAAGGCATTTTAAGATAATTAATTTGTTTTGTATGTAATGCGAGTTTTCATGTTTGTAGGATGTTATCAACTTTTGAGTCCAGTAGTACACTATAATTGGAGGCAAGGTCATACAGTGCCAATATTGAGGTTTGTATATAGTAGCATAGTTTTGAAAGCTTTTTTTTTTTATGCAAGTGGATGGTAAATTTTTTTTTCTATTATTAACAAAATTATGAAAAAATAAATTTTAATTTCTCGGAGTTATAGTAGGTAGCATGGGTAGAATATGATGGAAAGTTAATTGAATATGTTTTCAATGAGATCATTAGACTAGATGAAATTTTGAGATGGTAAATGTTCATATAGATAAGGACAAGTGGGTGGTTGTAAGTGATTGTATGGAGTCGCAACGTACTGGAGACATAGAAGTAAGAGACCATCATTGGAAAACAAAAAACATGATTAGAAGTCTGAGATATATTGAAGCAACTATATGCAATGATGAATATGATTAAAGCTCTCTACATCATAAACAGCTTCATACTTTAAGTGTGAGCTTTATGACATTGAATACAAAGCATATTGGATATCATTGAGAGGTAATCGGTAAATCCATTTTTCGTTTTGACATTATATTGAACAATATAGATAAGCTCCATAAGAAATGATCTCAGATTGACCTTTCTAAAAAAAAAAAAAAAAAACCTAGTTTGGAAGAACTTTGGAATAAAAAATATAGGAGAGGAAATATTGGATGAAGAATACCTAAAGTGTAGGAGTAGAGCAATCTCTAGTTGCAGGACAAAAACAAAACCTTTCACAGAAGTAGAGTGGTAAAAAGGATTTGAATGCTTCATGACATCCTAAAAATAGAGTTGGTTGTCACTTTTGTGATGAGTTTGTTCAAAATTAAAAAGCAATTTTGGGAACGACTAGATTATTTTAAAAATAAAAGAATCACTCGAGAATATTGTAGTCAATTTGCTGAAGCTGATAGATTATTAACTAGTATTGATAAATATTTAATTTTAAATTACCATATTTGTCATGTATTAGCATGTTCTAGTCACCACCATAACGATGATCCATTCTACATCTAGGGATAGAAGCATGATTGATATGTCCAAAGATAAATTCTCTCTCTCTCTCTCTCTCTCTCTCTCTCTCTCTCTCTCTCTCTCTCTCTCTCTCTGTTCAAATTTTCTTTGTTTGAGTGACATATAGCAAGTAATTTGTGATGAAGAGGAACTGGTGCTTCATTTTTCCATTGCATGTATGAGTTGTCAACAATTAGTATGATCCCCAATGAAGTACTTGTAAAGTTGTAGTAAGTGAGCCTCTTCAATATTTATTCAAGCATTCCTTGTTTGTCGCCGAGTTATGTAGTTTGGCAATTTATGTAATTCATTTCTTGAGAGGAATGTGTTTTAAACTCTGTCAAACATGTTTGTGGGTGAAATATATGGAAATTTGCCAAGTATTCAAATGTGAGTGTACAAATGCTGATGAGCTTTCAAAGAAGGCCAGTTCGATTTCGGGGTTTCATAAAATAATCCGCAACATACCTGGTCGTGCTTCCGTAAAGTAGAGATGCTCTTCTTCAAGTAAGTATCTTGCAATTGCCGATGGCAATCTAGCATGTCCGGTTCGAGAATGATGTCCCGTTCCAACACAAAGGAAAATTTGCTTCCGTTTTGATTTTGTATATTTATTTTTTATTGCCGCAAGCTCACGCTTCACTATCAAAATGGCTTCATTCACATGCAGGCCGTGCAAATCCAGTAATGTTGGATGCCTTTGCCTAGATGCAGGCAGGTTTCTTTGTTGAAAGATGGCCTCTGCAGCTTTAGTGTGAGCATCTTTCATTTGCTCATTGTGCCAACTGCCTTTCGCAATTAGTTGGTGTGCAAGTACTTTGTTGCCTACATCATTGGCTTGCCTTGCCTGCTCAAACTAAGCATCGCGAGCAAGAGCATGATCTTCGGCTTCTTTTCGCATGTCCGCATATAAGCTTGCAACAGCGTCACCCGTTTGAAGCCAAGGGATGGCTTCCTCTTGTCAGCATGAGATCAGCATCATTGGCGTAAAGCACCTCAGCCATACTTTTCACTGCAAACTTGGGAAATTCAGCAGCGAGCAGGCTTAGTTGCAGATCATTAATGATCGTTTGATGCTCAGATGAAACATATTTAGCTAAAAGAATAAATTCTTTAGCATTGGGATTCAAAGCGGCCATTGGCCGATAAATGACTGCCGCTGCCATGGTCAGCTGTAATAAGCAAAGCCTTAGGGACGCTGCATAAGAACAAAAGCAATCGGGATATCAATATTTCAAGTCTGGGTACAGCTTAAAGTTAAGGATAAAGTGACACTGAGATGCAGGTTCTGCTAATTATGACTGACCTGATCAAGCTGGTAGATTCTGCATATCATGGGGAAGTAATTAAGGAAGAGGCGGGAATATACTAGAAATGATAAAAAAAACCCTTAATCCGCATCGTATGAGAACACAGACAATGGGTAACGTAATGGCTACTATCAAAACCTCGAAATTGTTTGAAGACCCATTATATAATTAGGATATTGAACTTCAACAATTTTGATAAAATGGCTCAAGTTTCACAATTGTCTGAAACGGAAGCTCTGACAGAAGATGAGACGCTATATATACCTGATCAGCAGCAGCCTGTGGAGTCGATAAAGTACTCAGAAAGTCGATCAATAATATTGCTAGCGCTGCATCCGCGTGAGCATGCAGCTGCTTGCATGCATGTACTGGTGAAAGTACTTTCATTCATTCCACGGGGCAATCATATATAAAAGCGTGATCTGCTGAAGTGAATCAGAGATAACAAGGATTAAAAGCGTGATGATCTATCTCCATTAGCTTGAAAAGTATGACAAAAAGAAGAAAACTGGTACCTGCTTGCTGTTGTTTGCTAGCGCAGCCCAGGATCTTAGAAATCAATATAATTGTGAGTAGAAAAACATAAACGAGTAGTGTTCGCCGAGGTCCAACAGCCAGCAGAGGAGGAGGACCAGAATCAACTCAAGCTGGAGGACAAAATGCGTACATATTATATGATGATGATAATGATGATGATGCTTGCAGCTAAATGAAGAAAATCTCGCTGCTCCGAATGACATCAAAAAGTGGGACTATGCAAGCGAAATGAAGCACCCAGATCCGGTCCAGTAATTGCCATGTGGATTAATCTAATTTTTAACTAGGAAAAGCAAGGGCGTGTGGCAACCCACTTGGCCCTGCCTTAGGTTGGTATTTTATTTTATTTTACATGTGTTATAGTAAATGTAAATGTGACACAAAAAATGGGGAAAGGCATCTCAATATAAGAAATTGCATGTGGGAAATGTGAATGTTTGAAGGTGGTTTAAAAGTTATTGTTTGATGCAAGTCAGAAGGCAGGGCAGTTACAAGGTTGTTCTGATCTTGTCCAAGAATGCGATGACAATAATACTGCTCTTTATGTTGAGCTCCATGAGAACCAACACCACTTCCAGCAATAGGAACTCGATGAAGGAGACTTACACGATATTTGGGTCACTATATAGGTAATAAATTGGTGAGTGGTCACTCCAGTAACAGTGTGTGACTCCGTAAAAGTTTTTTGAGTTGTGTGCATTTGTCCATATATGATCTAATTGGCTTCCATACAATGTTGTTGGTGTAGTGATAGTTTGTTGGAAACCGTGGTTTTGCATGAATGTCGTAAGATGGTTGGCATGGTTGTTGCAAGCAAGCATATTGATATTGAAGTCTCCAAGAATGGTCGTTGGTGTTGGTATGTCTGTGGATGCATTTTGTAATATATCTTCTATTGTATTCAAGAAACTCATCAGATTTGAACATTGCAAGCAAATCATACTATATGGTTTGTTCACATTAAAATAAGCTTTGATAATTTCTGCGACATTTGTATTGTGTATGTCATAACAATGCAATTGTTGGGTACGGTCATAGTATATGGTTGTGCTAGAGAAGCAGTAATTTTGTATGGCATGGAAATTCCTGGTCATGTTGTGGTTTCTTGTTTCTTGGAAACACAAGATATGTGAGCCCATCAAATTGTAATCCGCTAAAATATCGATTTCATGTTTTTGTAATGAGACAGTGTTTAAAGATTGAATAACAAGGTGTGTAGTTTTGAACTGCTCCATGATAGGAATTTGAATGCGCCAATTTGCATGATTGCGAAGGCGGTGCATTTCTTTTCTAATACATGGGTCAGCTTTCAAATGTTGATTATGGAGCGGGGTGGTTAAATATAAATTTTTAATATTTCGTATTCTAGATAGCGCTGTATATGTCAAGCCATGTTTGTTGGTTTTGGTAGGATTGAAAATTACATGTTCCATCGTTAGACCTTGTGCACGATGTATAGTACGAGCAACAACAAGTTGTGTAGGAAACTGGTTTCGTGTAATGGTATTTAAAAATGAGGATCCTATTTGGAATTCTTTACTAACTTTGTAAATTGGTGTCCATGTTTCTGATATATGTTTCATTGTATAGAAGTGAGTATGGGCAAGTCGTGTTTTTTGGCCAATGCGTGAATCGAGAAATTGAATCCAAATAATATCAGTTGCCATTATGGTCGTTTTTGTTTGAAATAGACCATCAGCACCATTTACAAGACCATCTTCAATATTGATGTTTGAACTACATATTTCGACAAGCATGCCTGTTTTGACAACTATAGTTTTCCATAAACCAGCAGTGTTTCTTGGTTTTTCTAGGAATGGATATTGATTTGCTACATGTGCAAGAGCGTGTGTCCTTTGCATGTAGGTAAAAACTAGTGCTTTCTGCTTGCTTAAAAGCCTGCTCATTGTCTGTTTCCATTTCTTTGTTAGTATGGCACAGGTAAGGAATATTCGGCGTATTCGGAATGGGTTTATAAGATTGTTGGTTAATCCAGTGAATGTCTTCGCCAGTTTGAGTGGCTTCTCTTATTCGATTCAATATCCCAATGTATGTGTCATCAGTTTGGCGCATTGTTTGTGTTAATTCATAACAATGCAACAATTTATTCCAGTATGATAATTCGAGTGCATTGAGAGAGGCATCATCCGATTTAAAAATCCATGCATCTAAAACAGGGCCTGTTTGAAAAAGATCACCACAAGTTATTACGTCAAGATCTCCAAAAAAAGAGGTTGGTCTATGTTTAATTGATCAAAGTCGTTGATCGGCAAATTGGAAAATACGACGGCCTATTAAAGATATTTCATCAAATATGGCAAGTTGTATGTCACGATATTTAGTAGTTAATTCTTGGAGCTTGTCACCAGACAATGATGTTAAATTTTTGGCATTTATGGGTATATGCAGTGCGGAATGAATGGTAGTGCCACGAATGTTGTATGTGGCTTTACCGGTATATTTAACAAAGCCTTCGGTAATTCGATATCTGTGGAATGGTATCTATAATAATGTCAAAGCAATCCCTGAGCTAAAAGTAGTAATGTGTATGTTTTTCCAGTGCCTGCACCGCCAGTTAGAAGTAAATGAATGCGTTCATTTGGTTGAAGTCATTTTATTCGCATAATATCATCGAAGATCAATCGTTGTGCTTGATTGAGGCTTCTGATGTTTTCGAAATACGTATTGTTGTCCATAATTGGGTAGGAAATTTGCCAGTTTCTTGTGAAGGTTGTCTTGAATGAGGTCGGCAAAGTGATGGAAAGTCAAGCTCAACATTATATTCACATTGTTGCTCGTCTCTAATTGGCAGGCTTTGCATTGAGATTTGCGATGTACTCCTGGTTGTAGTAGATGTTGTACATGATGTGCAATTAGTAAACATAGCTTGGAAGTTGTAGTTAAACTTGCTGCTATGTGTATGAATGTTATTGTACTGAAATTGTAGGCGTCTTTATATGTAGAATGTGGGTTAACTATTGTGTTTTTAGATTAATGGAAGGGCTTGTATAGAAGTAGTTGTTCACGATAGAAATTGTTTGGGTCTTTATGTCTATTGTAGTGAACAAATCTAATAATTTCTTGTGTTCTACGTTTTGAAATTTTTTGACTGGTAATGCAATAACATGATATGTATTCTGCTAAACAGAGGTCGGAATGTGTATTTGGACGAGCGATGTATTTATCAATTTTAGTTTTATAATGTATGTCAGTAGAATTTGGTTCAAGTTGTTGTAAGTGAGATTTTCGTTTCAAAACAAATGCACGCAGATGTTCTGGGTTTGTGTTTATAAATGTAATGTTCTTGTCGAATAATGCAATGGAAGTGATAATACAATGAATGTCGCAAGTTGTGCACTTATTTGTTGTGTGTTTAACAGAGTATTACTCATGGTCTTTAACCTTGTTATGGTATCGTAATGATTTTCTATACATGTTTTAATGATTTGGAAATTGTATCATCAGTTTTCGTGAGGTATGATGTACAGTAACTTGCTGTTGCGTAAGAATCTAAAATGAATTGAATGTCCATATTTGCATGCCACAATGCACTTATTTGAGGATTAAAAACATTCGTGTAAATGTCACTAGGGCTGCGCTGCAGGAAGATGGTAGGTTTTTTCAAAGTTCTTTGTAGAGAGCAAATGTAATTTTGTGCTGTCAGTTGTAAGGAGTTAAACCATGTCTAAAATGTTTGGGGTTCCGATGGATTGATTTCAAAGAGTTTGTCTTCATTGTGTTTGTATAATGTTTTGTAGTAGTGTTGTTGAGAGGCACTACAATTTTGTAACGGCGTTAAAATCATGGTTGTAGACATTGGCGGTCACGGATAATGAAATCTGCAGCTGTTTGGGATGTGGTTTTTGTAACAAGTGTGTTTATGTTTGTGGGTTTGAATGTCTCTTATGATAGAAGGCAATATAGTGTGGTCACATGATATGTGTGCATCTATGAATTTCGTCACTTCCTCTGCGCATGTGTTACTATATGTTGGTGAATTTTCTATCCACAATATGCCATGGTCATGTTAGCTGCCACGATGCTGGAATTCAGTAACAAAAAAGTAATCATTGATTTTACCAAGTATTTTATTGCTTTTTGATTGTTTTGATGGGGATGGCAGCCATAAACATGTTGGTGTCTGTGGCCATATATCTGTAGCATTAAAAGTTGTTTAGCATATGTAAATTGTTCCTATGGATAAGATAGTATTGATTTACGATTAGGAATATCACATGCCATATATGGCTTCTGCAAACAAATAGATGTGTATAATTCAAAATTCAAACCTAGGCAAAAAAAAAAAATGTGCGTGCTACAATTTGCGCTGGGCCAATAAATTTTATAAAGGCTTCATTGAAAGGCAACTATTTTTTGAAGGGAAAAATATCAAGATATGAAAACCAACTCTATCTATTAGATTGTGGAATTCAGATTCTAACATCCTTAAAAAAAAAATTCACCAGCATTATCAAAATAAAATGTATACATTTCATAGTAGACATCATTTTATCGGTTACTCATGAAAATAGAAACTCAAACACATGATTTATGAGCTCGCTATGTATTTACATTTGTCTTTATGTTGTGGCATAGCAAGATCTTTTCAAAATAGTTGCCATCAACATCATCAAAACATGCATGTACATTTTCTAAGAATTGGTATTTTATCATTTCCATAAAAACTGTTTGGTCTCTGATGCAAGAGTCGCAAACTTTTATGTAAAGTAGCACATCAACATTTTCTAGCAATGGTATATTTAGATTGACCCAATCTTGTATTTTTGGGCGACATCGTTTTGGTAATTTATAGGTCATCCATTTGGCTAGGTAGTTTGCATAATGACCAGTTAGTCGCGTACATGGATCTGTTGAATATTGTGATTGTTCAGAAAACTTCAACAAATTTTTTTTTGTACCTTTGAATGTGTCAAAATTGCCTGGAATAATAGGCCAATTAAAAAGTCTGTTTGAAATACCGACATGCCTGCTTTCAAGTGACATTTCTATGGTTGGATCTTTTTTTGAGGGAATGTAAATAGCTGGCAACTGAAGTGTGACTCGTTTTGGCAAAATAACTTGCTTTTGAAATGTAAAAAGTTCTCTCTGGGTAGTTGCATGTTGACTTTGTAGCAGTGTCATTTCCTGTTCACATGTATTGCATCATTTCTGTACTATTTTGAGCGCAGCATCTTTTTTGCCAGGCATACAAATGAACTCCTCTTTTATGGTCGTCAAAGTGCGTTGTGCTTCTTCAGCATTACATTGTAGCAGCTCTAATTTTGTTTGTAACTCTTGGTTTTGGTGCTGAAGTTTAACAATCCGCGTTTTAAAGTGCAGGCTTTTTTTTTTTAGTTGACGCAATTTTTTCGGAATGGCACAAGAAAATGGCATGGTTTCGGAGTGGGGGATGACACTGATACTAGAATGAATCAATTGAAGGGGTGGATTTGTAGGAAGAGGTGTGACTATGAAATTGTTTGTCTGAAATGCGATCAGATCTAGAAGATACTCAGTTGTCTTTAAGTAAATTGTTTTTGAATCGGATAGCAAATTTCGGCTGTCTCGCATGCGTTCATAAGAAATTGCAACAAAATCTGTGAGAACTACTTGGGCTATACATGATGCCCAATTTACGACAAGAGATTCAACGGTTGGATGGTAGCCTTGGTAAATACAAACTGCAATACTTGTCCATTGGATTGAAAAATTAGGAGTGTATGTGCACAAAATTCTATCCACTATAAAGAAACATAAAGCTTGGAATGCAGAGTTTTTGATCTCGGGTATGTTGAGACAACAATTTAAATCAAAAGGAAGAACTTCATTAACTATGCATGAGCATGCATGCATTGTCAGGGTGGGAAAAACATGTATATCTACAGTGTCGTATGGTACACGAAACATGTCACAAAAATGTTTTGCATCAATATGGCAATGTATGTTTGATTGGGGCAAAACCAGATTGCTTGCTTTTTCAAGAAGTAATTTTTTTTCCCTCAAGAATCGAACCAGATGAAACAACATGGGGCACTATTTTAGCAAGATATCTTTGATTATATTGACAATGGTGGAAATAGATGCAACTAAGAAAAGATGATTGAATTATAGGCTCAAATTTCGGGTTCTCTTAAAAAGGTCTGTAATCGTGGTAAGGCAGTAGCAACAAACGTGGGAAATCTTTGGAAACGGGTTGGGAAACAATTGCTATGGTCACAAGTTGATCGTCGAAAGGTAGGCGTACGTGGGACGCAGTCATAGTCTTGATTGCTAAATGGGTTTCGCGTGACAAAGTTTTACTAGTACGATATATATAGTTTACATTTTTCTAGAAGGCCCAACATGTATCTATTGATATTTCTGGTTAAAAAAACTAGAAAAAATACCTTTTCCAGAACGGGGCTGTCTTTCCAAATTGCTAAACATAAATATTTCAAACATGGTATGTAATTAGAATGGATTTATATAAACAACGACTACAAGATGCCCCATTTATATCAAAACGTTATTTACATGACACAGGTATTTGGAGTTCAATAGTAAAAGCCTAAGTCGTGATAGTATTGGTATTTTAAGTACTACTGATACTTTTTCTACACAATCTATTCCAGTGTACTAATTTGTAGACATACGAAATTGAAATCTAGTCGTGTATGTGTTCATATGAAACAATGTAACTGTGCTCATCAACTTGAAATCGTCCACGAATATTCAACTTTGCCAAGGTTGTTTGAATATAGTGGGAATTTTTAGATCCTGAAATTGGAAGTGCCTCTCCAAGTGCCAATATTTTGTCAATCCATGCATCTTTGATTTTCAGGTTGGTAATGCCCTTGGGTCCAATCACAGTACCAGATAAACAAGGCACTCATTCCAACGTTGTTGAGTGCATACATATGTAACAAAACGGAATGTTATTTTGAAAAGCAAATTTGTCATGCTTACAAGAAATGCAAACATGCTCGAACCACGGCACATTGATTACTTTCAAACGAAGGCGACCTGTAACCTACAGAACAATGATGAATGCAACAATTTTTCATGTCTAAAATATGCCACAGGTAATTGCACGAGCTACGATGGAAAATGTTGAAACTATGTGTGTAGAACGAATAAGTAGTACATGAAACCAACCTGTACTGGTTTTTTTGTAGGTTTTTTTTTTTCGCGGTACACCAATTCCAACTTGTCCCAAAATTCACCCTTAGGAACCGCTGTGAAGATTGTTTTGGTTGAAGCCATGAATATCAGAGGCTCCGATTTTTTCCACACCCCTAAATTGCGAATATTATAGATGACTCTTTCCTCATTTTTGTATGCATCAAGTATTTGTTCGAGTAAATGATTTGTATCTGGCCAGAATATAATATGTACAAGTCACCAGGACACACACAATTTCATTCGTACGTGAATTTTTTTTTGAAGTACGACAGTGCTAAAAATCTTGCATCACAAAATAAATGCAATTATTTGTACTCGGATGTACCTCACCTTCATCAGTTTTTTCAAATCCGTCACAAACTATGATGGACTGTCGATGGAGTTGCATACCAGCAATGGCAATAATAGCGACGACAACTGTCGCGACCAAGCACGGGTTATGGATGTGTGGATCTGCAGCCAACATTTCCACACAATCTGACCTAAAATTTGCAAGGGAAATTTCAGGATAGAAGTTGGTTTTAATATTCAGAGCTGCATGTTGTGTTAGGCCGATAGGCACATCCAAAATTTGATGTGCCACAATCATGCTTAGGATTTTTCTTTTCTATATGAAAGTTTGTTAATCGAATACAATCATTGATTGTCAATTGGAGAAAAGGTGTGTAATGTACCTAGGGAATTGACAATGTGATTGTATAATTACCATGAATCTCAGTCAGATCGAATTTTAACACTTTTGGATATGGCAAATCCTATAAAAAGTTGTCATATTTTGATAGAATTTGGCCTTCAAACATTATATTATTTAAGCCTAACTCGATATCATCTATGTAGAGTTGTCAAATTCCTCTCTGTCGAACACGAGGTAGTGGATTGGAACTAAATGCGGGTGGATTGATTTCCAGATTTCGTAGACATGACTCCACACATTGTTCAAACAGCAAAAGATATCCCAATATTAAACCTATCTAAGTAGTGCAATGAGACAAAATCTATGTACTGTAGCTTTAACTGAACCTGGCAACAAATACAATTTACTTGTTTGCACCTGGTTTTAAACAAACCCATCTACTATGAATCCAAGACAAAAACCTACGCACACAATAATACAGTAATATTATGAAATAGATACATACAACATAGTTTTTTTGTTTTTGACAAACGTAAGTGGTTTCACTTTGTTGCACCTAACTACCAGTACATGTAAAAGCAAATGACTTAAAAAGAAAATGGCTTTTAAAAGCTCAGAGAGATTGACATATATGGATAAATCATAAACGTGCTCATTTTTTTTTCATATCAGTAAAGAATGCAAACACCATATTCCTATTAACAGTACGTTCATTGTAAACTAATTACGAAGTGTTTATTAGTATTAATCATATAAGTCCCGAGCTCAGTTATAGTTTAACATTCACCTACAATTGCAATTCTATTACGTAATAGTATTGGGTCTTTCACCAACATCAGTACGCAATATTTCATGCACCAGGGTTTTCCACGTGATGGATGCCAAAACATAAATTAAGTTCTTGTAAATTAACATACCATGCATAAATTAAGACTCTACAAATTAGCGTACCATGAACTAGTAACCATGAAACATAAATCAGTATACTATGGATTATGGTAGCATGAACTAGCAAGCATGGAACATAAACAAATGGCATCATACTTACACGCACACACACACACACACGTAAACCGTAAACCCTCACGAAGAGGGAAAAAAAGAGAGAACATAATAGAGTGTTAATCAAAACTCCCAAACCATACGATTATTTCATGTTCCAGAATGTCACCACATGCTCCCTCCCTACGGCGTTTGGGCTTTCTTCTGGAATTGATCGTCCAGCAAGAAACATTCACACCATGCCTTTACTGGAAGGAAACAAGGGCTACAAACCTTCTTAGAATTGAGAGTTGTGGTTACCTTGAACTCTTTCATGCTCTCTCTCTCTCTCTCTCTCTCTCTCTCTCTCTCTCTCTCTCTCTCTCTCTCTCTCTCTCTCTCTCTCTCTCTCTCTCTCTCTCTCTCTCTCTCTCTCTCTCTCTCTCTCTCTCTCTCTCTCTCTCTCTCTCTCTCTCTCTCTCTCTCTCTCTCTCTCTCTCTCTCTCTCTCTCTCTCTCTCTCTCTCTCTCTCTCTCTAACCATAAAACATAACCAATACATACCGCAAAAACTAAAATCCTACAAATTACAGTAGCATGAATGAATTAAGATTCTACAAATGAGAGTACCATGTCCTAGCAAGCATGAAACATATATCAAAGTACTTCAAATTAGGGTAGCATGAACTAGTAAGCGTGGAACACAAACGATTGGCACCATACCTACAGGCACACGCACACACGCACACCCACACCCTAAACCCTATTAACGTAAACATGATAGTGTGAGGTTTTCTACCAAAAGTATAATATTACGTGCACGATGATTTTCTAATTGATGCATGGCCAAAAGCTTACTTTAAAAACATTGACAAGGTCTTGGCAATAGCAGTAAAGGAATGGGCAAAACACCATAATCTCATCAATAGTACGTTCAAAGTACCTAATTACAGAATATTTGTTGTGGTATATGTAAGTTCTAAGCTCAATTAAAGTTTACTATCTATCTACAACAATCACGTAATAGTGTTGAATTTTCCACCAATAGTAGTATGTAATATTTCAAGCACGAGGGTTTCCCACCCAATGCAAGGGCAAAAGCCTGTAGGTTAAAAAGAGTGACAAAATTCTAGTCATGGCAATCAAATAATGATCGATATTATTGATTTCGTATACACGCATTGTTACAATACCCACATATTCATTACATGGCCACAATATATTGAACTATCACAATACATGCAGGAACAAAAAACCTAAAAGGAAAATGACTAAGAAGCTTAAATACGGTGATGTGTATGAATAAAACACATTTCGGGCTCAATTTTTTTTTTCATATTAGCAAAGAATACGAATACCATAATCTCATCGACAAAGCGTCAAAAGAGAACTGATTACAAACTATTCGTTGCTGGTAGTTCTTGTGTAAGTTTGACGCTCAATTAAAGTTTATTGTGTACCTAGAACCACAACTAAATCACATACCAGTGTTGGATTTTCCACCAACAATAATACGCAATAATTCATGCACCAGATTTTTCCACCCGATGGATGGCCAAAAGTTTACACATTTAGAAAATGTTTAAAATCTTGGCAATGACAATAAAGAAATGTTCCATATTTTTTGATTTTGTACATATGCATTATTACAATACTCTTATAAAATTGTTACAATACCTACCTTCTATGCACTTAACATAGAAACTTAGTCACGTAATAAGACAATCAAATTATGAATTAATAGAACACTTTCAGAATGCTATAATTTTGTAACTGTACGTAGTGCAAATATATTTCAGTCGAGCATCAGAATGCATATAAAAGTAAGCAAATAACCCAAAGAAGAATGGCGTTACAAAACCTCAAATACATCGACAATCATGCATAAAGCATATAATTTGCATCATTTTTTTCATATTTGTAAAGAATGTGAAGGCTAAATCTCATTAGACACATCCAAAATAATTGAACAAATCTCATCATAACCCATACAAAATTCTTGCTAGTTTTTGTCTTTAATTTACAAAAAACAAAAAAATTTCAATCAGACACATTCATTTATCTAAAACACAGTCACAAATATTACAATCTAATATTACTACCCAGAGGAATCCCAAAAGGCACCCTTGCAAAGAAATACATATCAAACAACTAACCAATATTAATGACTATTAACATTTTTGTACACTTAACATGGGAAATGGTGGCTTGAAAAAAAAATTCAGTTTCATTACAAAATATTTAAAATGTACATATTTCCTCCTTTGTATGTTTTCCAGTATTTGTGCATCCAGTCTATGCTATATAAATCATCTCTCACCAACAGTTTTTCAATGTTTTATATGCATCAAAGGTCCTTTTTTGGGTAATAGTTGGCAGTAGAACTGGTTTGTGAAGTTTCTTATGTAGGCACTTTGAATGCAGGACTTAGATGATAGAAGCCCAGTTTCCAAAACTATCCTTGTTACCTATATCTTCACCAAGATCTCTTGCCAATTCTTCTTTCTATCTAATTACGCACTGCAAGTCCTACTCACTTTTCAAGTTCAGCACTAATGTTCTATAAGTTCTTAAAAGCTTTTGTAAGACCAACTTTTTTTGGAAAATAGTACATGTATCAGTTGATATGAACTGAGTCCCAATTACAGCTTGATATTCTTAGGTACAGTCAATGGAACTGCCCTAGTAGATGAACTGCAGCAGCAGCACGTGGTAATATCGCAGTGTATCGAATTTCTTGAAGCCAGTGAAGCCAACCGTACCAAACTTGCGTCACTATTGAAGGAAGCACTCCATGATCAGGTCTTTTCATTTGAGTACGAGTTTAGTCCTCTTGTACTTAGATGTCATTCTTTCTTATTTTTTAGAAGTTTTGTACATGCATGCTTTGGTGGGTTGGAGCTTATTGGAATTTCTATTTGTAGGAGCGTAAATTGGTGCATATCCGTACACAGCTTAAGATACGGTCGCAACAAAATAGCTGTAATCATTATACTGTGGAGTGTCAGCTTTTGAAACCAACTGACTTTATTTTGTAAAATGTAATTCTTTTCCGTGTAACATAGACTGGCGCCTGAGGCCCTAGTGAATCAGGCCTTTTTCCTTATAAACGTAGCGAGTTCATTCGATTAACTTTTCTCTTTGGGAGCTAGTCTTCATCATAGCTGAGTCTGCCCTTCACCTGCAAGGAGATTATGCATTTGATTCTGATGACATCAATAAGATGTCATGGCACGTAGTACATGCTGTGCATGATGAGGTTTTGTGGTCTAAGACGTTGTAGGCAGGCTTGGTAAGGCAAAGTTGCACTACTTTTTGGTGGTTGTCAGGTAGTATCCTAAACTTAACAGTGATATGTATAGATCTGGTCGAAAGACAAGTGGAGTTGCCATTGTTTTGCTGTCCAGTGTGATAAAAACAAGTAGACAAGTCAACCTACTTCTTGGTACATGGGTTTCTTTTTTAGGGAAAGGCTATTACTTGTTATTTCTTTGCAGTCTTTCAATACAGCTATTGCGTAGAGCCTTAGAAACTTTTATTTTTGTTAACAATACTGTGATAAGGATTACTCGATAATCATTATAAACTTTTTGTTGCAGAAAGCACAGATTCAGGCTTTACATGCTGGGGCATTGCGGCAACGGCTGCTAAGTGGTGGTTCCAGATTGGGAGAACCTGTATCCTCATCACAAGGTGCTCAAGAGTTCACCTTGTCAAGACAGACAACTATAAGCCTTCATGACCATCGCCCTGCTTTGGAAAATGGTGGTCCTCATTCTGCTTTTGTCGGCTCCTTGATGTCGACTGAGCCAATGTTAGAAAGCATGGTTCCAATAGACACACAAGGCAACAAGCATAAGGATGCTTCAGCAACTGCGGCTAAAGTGGCAGCAAAGCTTGCTGCCTCCACATCCTCAGCTGCGATGCTCACATCCGTGTTGTCATCTTTGGCAGCAGAAGAGGTCGCTGCTTCCTATGGTAATTCCTTTCCGCCACCAATCAGCCGTGAAGACTACTTTTCCGGGATACATCCTCAAGAAAAAGACCAAGACTAGATGGTACTGCAGATGTGATGGCTATCTCAGATGTTAGTTCGCCCTACATGCAGCATAATTCTGTTGCTCCACATCCTCAAACTGGATCACAGCTTCAACAAACTATTCCAAGTCATCTGACTACCATGCATCACCAACCTCTTTCAACGCAGCATCAGACACCATGGTGCAACATCAAGCTTCCTCAGTGCAGCCTCAAGCAGCACCTCCCATGCCAAAGTACTTGGGAGTTACTACAATGGAAGTCCCTTACAGTTACTCACGTGATCTAGTTAATCAGGTGATCTGTCAAGAATTAGATATGCAACATCAAGCATTCACCATAAGCAATCACCAAAAGAAGGCGGAAGAAGAACATGCACTGTCACTCTATCACACTAACACATACAGAATGTGAAATGTACAAATAAACCCTGAACCCTGATAGAGAGAGAAAACCTACGAGTAGACTAATAGACTAGCCTACGGCTATTGACAGCTGGTCACAGCTGTCAACATTAATGTGCATCGTAAACAGTAACAATGAAGTTTATCATTGATTTCTAACACTCTCCCTCAATGATAAAATTACATTTTTCTATCCCTAATAGAGGACGAAACCTCTCAAATTTACATCTACCTAATGACTTAGTAAAAATATCTGCCATTTGATTTTCAGATTTACAAAAAACAAGATCAATGGCTCCATCAAGAATTTTCTCTCGAACAAAATGGTAGTGTATTTCGATGTGCTTGGTTCGGCATGTAAGGTGAATGCAACTTTGATTATCGCAAGATATAGTAGTCGCATCCACCTGTGGTTGACCTAAATCCACAAGCAATCTTCGTAACCATACCGCTTCTTGTGTAGCATTGCTGAGTGCTCGATATTCAGCTTCCGTCGATGATAAGGCTACTGTAGGTTGCTTTTTGCTGCTCCATGGAATTGCAGCTGTACCATAACTGAATGTATGACCACTGGTAGATCTTCTGTCATCAATATTACCTGCCCAATCGGCATCTGTATAACCTACCAACATTGGCTCTTTAGGCTGATCATACTTCAAACCAAAATTCAGTGTCCCTCGAATGTATCTGAGAATATGTTTAGCAGACTTCCAGTGTGCTTGACTAGGATCTTGCATAAATTGACTAACAACACCAACAACATAAGAAATATCAGGTCGTGTGTGTGTCAAATAAATCAAACTACCCACCAGCTGTCTATACAAATAAGCATCCACTTTCTCAGATTCATCATATGCAGTAAGCTTCATGTTGACATCCATACGTGTACTCAAAGGCTTACAATCCTACATATTAAACTTATAAAGCAAATCTCGTGCATATTTGCTTTGTGTAAGAAAGACCACGTTTTCCTTTTGCCATACTTCAATGCCAAGACAATAGTGCATCAATCCTAGATCGCTCATGTCAAAAGCTTTGGAAAGATCTGATTTGATGTCATCAATTAAGCTCTCATTACTTCCTATAATAATCAAATCATCCACGTACAACACAATGAACACTATATCTGAATCTTGCCTTAGAATGTAAAGATTAGGATCAGCATCACTCTTTATCATTCCTCTTCGCTTGAAGTGCTCATCAATGCAAGAATACCACGCCCGTGGTGCTTGCTTCAATCCATAAATGGCTTTGTTGGGCTTACAAACGAGATGCTCTCTCCTTGGATCAACAAATCCTTGAGGTTGTACTAAGTACACCTCTTCATCCAACACTCCATTATTTAACATCCATTTGCTGGATCTTCCAACCATAGAAAGCAGAAATAGCAATGATAGTACGTAGAGTTACCATCTTAGCTACGGGTGCGAAGGTTTCTTCAAAATCAATACCTTCCTGCTGCTCAAATCCTCTCGCAACCAACCGTGCTTTATACTTGTTGAGTTGCCCATTAGCTCCATATTTGATCTTGTATATCCATTTGCAAGTGATAGGCATCTTACCATCAGGTAGCTCAACCAAGTTCCACGTCCTATTTTTCGATATAGCTTCCATTTCTGTTTCCATAGCTTCACGCCACTCCTTGTGTTCCTTTGCTTTATCAAAAGTTTTTGGATCCTGAGCCTTGAGCATAACACTCATTAGGGCTAGAATAATCTCTAATCTTGTAGGAGGTTTTCGATTTCTACTTGATCTTCTAAGCTCTCCCTGCTCACTTGATTCGGGAGTATCTCCCTTATTAGCATCACTTGTTACTGACAAGTACCACTTAGGCACTCTCCTAGGAATCTCATTATTGACCTTGTCTTTTTCCATTGGCTCTTCCATATCGACACCAACTTCTTTCTTCACTTGCACTTTAGCTTTGTCATCAAAGGGATCAATTGTCAATTTTATTTGGTCATTTTGACCCATCTCAGCAACAGTAGCATCTCTAGAAATCACGATCTTTTGTGCATCTATGTCATACATCCTGTATGCCTTGGCTCTTTCATCATATTCAAGGAAAATACACTTAATAGCTTTTGCATCCAGCTTCTTTCGTTTTTCATCAGGTACATGAGCATAAGCATCACAACCAAATATTCGTAAATGAGAAACATTAAAATTTCTTTCCAGTAAAAGCTTTGTAAGGTGTCTTACCCTCCACGGACTTTGTAGGACACCGAGTCAAGATATGAGTAGTTGTGTTGCATGCTTCTGCCCAAAAAGTATTTGGCAAACCCTTGCTCTTAAGCATTGCTCTAGCCATCTCCACAATGGATCCGTTTTTCCGTTCTGCAACTCCGTTTTGTTGTGGTGAATAGGGTGTAGTGGTTTGTCTCTTGATCCCCTGATCCTTTCAGAAATTTATAAACTCTGTTGAAAAGTACTCACCGTCACCATCTGATCTAAGGGTCTTAATATAACAACCTGTTTGTTTTTCAACTAGACCCTTGAACTCTCTAAACTTGGCAAAAGTATCAGATTTCTTGCTTATGAAATAAATCCAGATATGTCTACTATAGTCATCAATGAATGTGATGAAATAATAACAACCACTAATGGACCTAGTTTGTATTGGTCCACACAGATCACTATGAACAAGATCAAGAATGCCATTGGCTCTTCTTGCTCCATCTTTGGGAAATCTCTCTCTATGCAGTTTTCCCAAAATACAACCCTCACAATTTTGTCCTTCAAAAGAGATATCAAGCAATCCAACAACTAGATTACCTCTTTTAAAGTTTGCAAGCTTTGAGCACTGATATGACCAAGCCTTTGATGCCAAAGATCACTTCGACTATCAACAATGCTAACCATAGCTTGAGTAAAAGATCTTGCATTCAATTTGTAGAGTCGATTCCCAGTGACTCTACCTCCTGTAGCAATCAATTTGTAGTGATTCTTGATGTCTTTGACAAGACATTTGTCACTGTCAAACTCAACCTTGAGTTGTTGATCAGCCATCGTCCCAACATATAGTAGATTGTTAGCTAAGCCAGGTACATATTGCACATTGCTTATATGCTTTATCTTCCCGTTGACTAACTTCACTACTACCACTCCAACTCCTTTAACAGATAGCAATTTGCCATCAGCTTGTCCAACTTCATCACCATTGTCAATTTTCTTGAGTTTTGAAAACCACTCTTTCCTTGAAGTCATGTGCTTGGATGCACCACTATCAATGTACCAGGTATCCTTGGCTTCATCAATTGTCATTAATGCTGTAATGAACAATTTTGAACTCTCACCTGTATCATCTTCATATTGATCATCATCGTATTGATGTTGATCAGTATAATTGTCTTCATAATAATAGTCATCAAATTGATGTTGATTAACATAATTTCTCGCTTACTATTTGTCTTTTCTTTATTCCATATCCTTCTGTTTCTTGAAGCATTCATGCTCCCAGTGACCAGGTTTATTGCAATACCTACAATTTTTAGGTTTATTTTGTCTTGAATAGCCGCGTCCTTGACCTCGGTCTTGATTCCAATTAGCTCGATTCGGACTATCATTGACTTGCTCATGAAATTTTTGAAATGATCCTCGGCTTGAGTTTCCTCCTCTCGATTGATACTTTCCACAGCCAAATCTTCCACCTCGTCCTCTAACTGCAAGAGCTTGATCATAGCTCCTGTTACGATGATTCAAGTTCTCTTGACGTTGCTCTCTTGCAAAAGCAATCCACCTAGTTCTTCATAGGTTGGAAGATTTTCTCTTGTGGCTATACTCGTCACAAACATCTGATGTGACTCACTCAGACTATTCAATGTCAATTGCACGATCTCACGATCTTGTACTCGCTCTCCAACTACTGCTAATTGATCACGGATCTCTTTGATCTTCAATATGTGATTGGCAATAGTTGCACCATCATCCATCCACAATGTATACAATTTTGTCTTTAAAAATAGTATTCGTGATGTGTTTGTCATTTCAAAAAATGCCTTCAATGTATCCCACGCTTCTTTTGGTCCTTCTGAATCTGAAATATAGGGAATAATTGCATCTCTAATTGATAAGTTTATGACATTTTGGGCTTTCCGTCTTCTCCTATCAAATGCCCGCTGATCTTCTTCAATCACTGGCCTTGTCTCTTCACCTATCACGATCTCCCATAGCTCCTTTTCCATCAAAATGTTCTTCAGTTTGAATTTCCAAACTGCATAGTTGCCGACACCTTCCAATTTTGCGTGACTCATTAAGGACACCCTCGCTTAGAGTTGCCATTACTAGATAGATGAGTCTGGATCACAAAATTTATTCACACCACAGTACTATAAGTTTTTGGTTGTACACTTGATATCAGTACGACGCGCGGGTGCACGACTGCTCGGGATTCTCTTTACCTCTAATGCGTCGCTCCGATATTGGTACTGATATGTGATATCAGTATGACGCGCAGATGTACGACTACTCTTAGTTTTCTTTACCTCTGGCACGTCGATCCGATATTGGTACAGATATGTTATATCTGTATGACACGCGGATGTACGACTGCTCAAGCTTTTTTCTACCTCTGGCGCATTGATCCAATATTGGTATGGAAAAGATTAAAAACAGAGAGAATATAAGAACTTTCAGAGGGAATATTCTAGTTTCGACGCGGCTCCTCTTTGCAAAGATTTCGAAATGTGTGATCGTTCAAAAGACAGAGATCAGTAAGGTGAAAAGTATGAAGCCTTCTAGCTCTGAATGGTAGTACTAGACACTGTCTAGTGTGATTTGCGGTACTCCAAACAGACAAATGAGAGATTTCTTGGCAAACCTCTCACACAAATAGCACTTTCCACAACAACTAGAAAGTATTGTAAAAATCTTTCCCACTCAACAGATTTTCAATCTGTCTGATGCTGCCCCGGCCTTTCGGATGCCTCCAAGACTGTGCTTTCGTTCCCCACTGATGATTCTAATCTCCAACCCTACAAAATACACCAAAGAAGAATTTCTTTGAGCCATTTTTGTCTCTCCAAGCTTTCACCTCCCGTGAAGGACTTTCTCACTTCGTTGCGGAGCCTGTGACAAGCTGTATCCACTTATCAGGCACGCAAGACTATTGCTACTCTGATACCATGTCAACACGAGTTAGAGAGAGAAAATGAGAGAGATAACAAGCAAAATAGTTTAGATCCAAAATGGCATAAGATAGCTAGAAAACTTTGTTTCTTCATCATTGATTGTGAGGAGAGCTACACATATTTATGGAGTTTGAGTAGCTCGAGGTAGAACCACATCCATCCAATACAAAATGACATCTGAAGTGACATCTAGAGTCGATGTGACATTTGTCACTTGCCATGCATGAAATTCTACCAACTTTTTACTAACTAACAAAGTACAAATCATCATGCATGTGTCCATTATACTTTGTGCATGCCTTGCATGTCACTATGGATCACTTACAAGTAATGCATGTGAATTGCCACGAGTTTCTACAAGCATGACTTTGCTAATTCTATGTCTAGAAACTATATGCAAGTTGTATTCATCAATCTAGATATTACATAACCATGTAGCTGGAGTTCTATGTAGGCCAAACTTGGCATTCGGATTGAGAACATAAACTGCATGCAACATTATGGGCATTTAGAACAGCTTATAAAGGTAGTACGAATCAAACACCATTTCAGCTTGTCTATGGTCAAGATGCAGTTATGTCAATTGAATTCTTAGTACCATCTCTATGCATAGCAGCAGCGGAACGGTTGGATGATGCAAAATCCTTACAGATCCGTCATGAGGCTTTACAAAATCTTTGTGAAACCAGATTGATGACAATTCATGCATTAGCAGCAAAGAAAGCCCGTCGCAAGGCATGGCACGATCACCGATTACACAAAAAAGATCTGAAAGAAGGGGTTCTAGCACTAATGTATAAAACGAAACTGATCAAAGGAAAATTGAAGTTTACAAGTGAAGGACCGTATAAGGTGAAAGAAATATTGAACTATGGAGCTGTTATTTTAGAACATTTTTATGGAAAACAATTCGACACTCCTATGAATGGCAACTGACTATGCAAGTTTTGGCAGCCAGCCAGTTCACCCAGCATGATCCAACACCTTACCAATTTTTACTTTTGTTGTTTTACAATTTCTTTGTTTTTTACTCTTTGAGTGATTTTCTTTTTTTCAGAAAAAGACATAAAAAAAAGGGAGAAAAAAGAATGATGAGCAAAAGTCAAAAAAGTCATTAGAGAGAAAAAAGTTGAAGAAAAGTATTTTCAAAAGATAATTTTTGATGAAAAGTTAGAAAATTACTTTTTTGCGTCATATTTTGTACATACAGTCTTAGAAACCTTCGTCGAGATTTCAGATCATACATCCACCTCAAATTTCTTTATACTGAGTTGGGCGAAGGTTCTTTTCTAGACTTACTACATGTTTTGCGGTTAGGCAAATGTTCAACAACTTACCATTTTGAGAACCTTCATCCAGCATCTTACAGCCTTTATTAACCTTCGCCGACTTGACAGATGGATTTAGAATGCCAAAATTAGGTGGGGCATAGGTTTAGATTTTCAAAATTTGCATTTATTACAATACTTAGGCGAATGATGTCCTTAGGCGAATGATGAATCTTCACCATATCTTGAAAACCTTCGTCGGATTTGTTCAGACCTTTGGAAACCTTCGTTGAGATTTTTGGAGCTTATTTTCACAGTATTGAACATACTGCAAATTTTTGTCTAGAACTGAACAACCAAACTAGTACATTGTCTAATGGACTCTCTAGATCAACTTATAAAAGGGCCGAATTCGATTTCATTTCTCACTTGTGCTAACGAAGCACTTGCAAAATTTCCAGCAACCAAAACTTTCTAAAACTTCCTTCCAAGCTTTGTGATACACTCTATCATTGTTCTACTCTTAGTACTTGCCTGTTCATCATGTCTTCTATAATACTTCACAATCTCCTCAATATGTCATTCATCGTGGCGTTCTGACCAAGACGGCCGTCATGATCCTTCCTCGCACAAGCCTGGTGGCTCAATGGATGAACCTTGTTGAGCTTTTTCTCACGGCAATGGGGATCAACGTGCATGCCTTCTCAAGTAAAATCAGTATGCACTTTATTACCATGGCTTTTAGCACTTGGACCGAGGCCAAGTACAAGTTTTATATCACCTACCAGACTGCTACCCACAAGGTGCGTGTGATTGAGGCCACCCTTGCAGCCAGAGGAATCACTTCTGGCAAACAGCCCTTGCCAAATCATAAGCACGCCAAGAGTATCATCAAGCCATTTATTGATACTACTGATAAACTATATTGGACCAATGACGACTATTTGATTGAATCTATCTGTGACCCTACCATCCACGTCGCCGCTCACCTTTTGAGCAACTTCATGATGGTTGGCAACCTCAAAAAGGAGCGTATTACATCTCAGATCCTACATCGCATTGTAGAATCCAACTACAAGTTAGGATCTGCACCATTAGAGCCTTATAACTGGTTCAAAATGATATTCGAAGAATTGAAGAGAGCTATCAAGAGCAATTCCAAATAACAGTTTCTTGCTGGGCCTCTTCTTTCCTCCCTTGCTATTTCGTACTTAGACAACAAAATCCATGGGATTTATGCTGACGTCGTGTTGTTTGTCTATGAAGACACACCAGTTGAATCCTCCCAGCAAGCTTCCAATTTCATAGTCGTCGTCCTGCGTCATGTTGTCGTACTAGGCAAACACCTTCAGCTGTGCTCCCACCCCCTGCTACAACTCGCACTGAACTACCTATCCTCCCATCCACTGATGCTTCCCTAGCCTCAGCTTCCTCACAAGGTCAGTTTGTGACCATTGTAGATACCATTCCAATCACAACTGGCCAAACCGCCTCACCCGCACCAAATCGAGCAACTTCACCAAACACGCAGGCGTTCATGGACATATTTGATGATTCCAATCCCTTGGGGCTAGATGAAATTTTTGAAATACCTAAGAGCCCAGGGCCCTTTGATCCCCAATCCCCTAGAAAAGGATTTGATCATTTCCATGATGCTGCGAATGTTTTTGATTCATCCTTTCAAGTCAGTCAAGAAGATCAAGCAAAAGTAGCACCAGATACCATTAGGGTCGTCCACGAGGTCAAGTCACCAAAGAAGTTCAATGCCATGGTACCAGAAGGTTATGAAGAAGAGGATGTATCCGAGGAAGAAGATACACAGCCAAAACTCAAAGGCATACCAAGTCAAGTTTCTAGATCGGAATTACCTACTGCTGCTGCTGCTACAACCCCCACACAAGAAGAAGCAATGTTCAAGGCCATAACCATAGAAGATGCCCTTCTTGCTACAAATGAATGCCAAAATATCTTAGTCGTGAGGAGGAACAAGATCTGTACGATACCACTAGAAGAGGACGCCAAGTGAGTACAGTGTGGTAAGTCACCACTTGATAGTCTCACTTTTGTAAGAGACATTTCACCTACACATCCCACCACCTTTTGCAGATATTGTAGAGAATGTGACCATTCAAAAGATGTTTGTTGGCCACGAGAGATATATTTGAATACTAGAAATCAAAGGCAAGATCGGATAGGTCATGATATCATGGATAACCGACTATTTAAAATGTACCAAACTTTGAGTCAACCACAAGTAGACTATAGGTTGACCTCTCATGGTGACTTCTGAGGGTGACATGACTAGAACTTCCCAGGGTGACATGACTAGAATGGAAGGAGAGAAAGTCCGATAAACTTGGAAAAAAACACTCATAAAAAAGAAAGGTTGAGGGTAACCCAAGATAGGGTATGGACACTCATCTCTATTGAAGAGTGTGAAGGAGCAAGTAAGTGGTTGATAGACTCCAAAGGCTGCTACAATGAAACACCTAATTAGATCCAGTTGAGTTGTCCTCATCCTAGCCATTGACATTGGACTCATGTGACTATGATACATGGAATTGGGACTGCGATACATGAATTTAATGAAGATGAATAAGTTATTTGAGAAATGTGGTGAGAGTGAGAGTCAGACCACAAGAATGTAGACTGGTCTTTTCAACATGGACTGAGTTACAAAGCTACAATTTTCTGTCCATACACGATATCGGATAATAAAATCCATTTTCAAAGCCTGAATGTTACCAATGTTTAAGCCAAAGCAAGTGGTTGAAGCTAAATACCAACATAAAATTTGTCCAAAGGCTCGCAAAAAGATATTGTAATTTGGAATGGTATGATGTTCAATAGCAAATGCAGTTAGATGCAATTTAAAATGGATGTTCTATCATCAAATTCCAACCAAGACCGAGTTTTTAAATTTTGGCGTCGTTGTCGAGAACGAACCCAGGTCATCCGCGTGATAATTCATGACCAATTCTGTTTGCGGTGCTTCCAAATCAGTCATCCTGAAGGGTTCTTCATCATTGATGCAACTGATCATTCATATTTGTACGTGAATTTCTTGGTCACTGCAATGGTGAAGAACAAACTTTGGTTGTTGCTTTAGGAGCACTATGCTCCTCTTCTTCTTGTAGATGTTTAATCCACTGCCTTATATCCTGATATCTTCTTTTCTCTGTATGAAGATTTGGATAGACTCCAGATGTTGTTGGTATATCAGTTGATGGTATAGAATCAGCAGGTACTGGATCGGCTACCGGTTCTTTCTGCTTTTGTGCTCTGGTGACCACCATCAAGGGTACACTTGGTTAATTCTGAGCTACTGGTCTTTGCTTGATCATTATCAAATTTACAAGAGCTGTAGCCAGTGGTGGCTTTGGTCTTGCTGGATAGTCTTTATAGCAATGCCCATAACCACAGTCACGACAGAATGGTACAATTTTTTCTTTATTTGAACACATGGCAACTTTGTGATTTTCTCCACATGAAAAACATCCAAGTGGTGCTCTGGTCCAGTTTCTAGAGGCTTGTTGTTGCGCAGCAATATAAATAGCATATTGTTCTGAAGATCGACCTTCTTGTTCATTACCATAGTTCCATTGCTCGGCACTTCTGTAAGGTTTTGGTTCCATCAAATTCGCAGGAGGAGCGGGGTGCCTTGGTGGGGCAAGTGAGGCTAAACGTTCTAGATATCCAAGAGTAGATTGTCGAGGTCTAGTTGCTAGATTTCCTCCATGATGTGGATCTCGACATCCCATTTGCGCATATCGTTGTTGAATTATCCGAGGATTGAAGTTGCAAAAAATAGTCTCATGATCAAGCGAATCACACAAATGGCATATACTAATTTCCATTCATTTTTCAATTGAGGACACTCAATCACTATGTGATTTCCTGTACAAATAAAACACCAGACATTTTCCCTGGTAGGAAAAGTCTTTGCAAATTTCTCAGGTTCCTTGTTTTCTTGTCCATGGAAATCTTCCAATGCTTTGATCTTCTCATCAAATTGCGATTGCAACTTTTCCATCTGTTTCTGCTGGTTCTTCTCGAGTTTCTCGAACTCATTGGGCATCATTTCTGCAGTAGCGTTGACATTCGTTGATGCAGTAGTGGTGGATGTTGTAGTGGGCTGCCCTACTGTATAAGAAAACATATTGATATTCGGCTCATTGTCTGACTATTCATCCTCCTCCCGAATTGCATCATCCATAGCATTCTGCAACATTGCGTACTCATTTTGGCGTTTCAGCTCACATTTGATCCTTTTAGGTAAACCTAACAAAAACCACATAATCATGGCATTTTCATTAATTAGCTCAGGTTCGCACTCAGATTTGAGTCGCTTTACCCGTTCAATGTAATCTCGAACCATTTCCTGCTTTTCCATTTTAATTTTACTTAAAAGTAGGAAAGGGTCTTCTATAAACTTTTGAGGTTTGAATTGTGTGGTAAGGGCTCGTTTAATAGTCTCTCAATCCGTACGCTCAGTTTCATCTTGATTATAGTGTCAGTCTTGTGCTACGCCTATTAAGGCCATAGGAAAAAGCTTAAGTTTATCTTGGAAAAAAAATTCACCATAGACTTCACAAGATTCAAAATAGATCTGAAGAAATCTAACTGGATCTGTTAATCCATTGTATTTGGGTAGATCCAAATGGGGTGCTCTTCTAACAATGATTGAATTGACTTCCTGAGGAGCACCTCTAGGGGCACCTCCAGGGGGAGCTATCTTCACATATTCAAATCAAGCAGACAATGAGATTGGATCTAGATTTTTCAATCAAAACTATCTCAGATCAAACCTGCTAGATCTATCCCACATGGCAAGAATCAGATTTCTATATCTTGAAAAAGATTTCAAAATTCAATCAATCGATACTTCTTAAAAATGAAAAATTTCTCAGAATCCAAATCAGACTATATCAGATTTGACCCAAATTTTGACAGAGACTTGATCTGGAAAATCAGAACTGAAAAATAGAACTGGCGAAGGTCCCCTAGGCAAAGATTCACTCGACGAAGTTTCAACAGTGTTATTTTTGAAAAAAAACTCTCTGATCAGGTCTTTTTGACAATTTCTATGGAAATAACCTTCGCCGAACTCTCAAACTCAGAATCTGACACAGATAAAACTAGGTTAAACCCGGCGAAGATTTTTGGCACACAGAAACACAGTTTATGTAGTTTGACGAGGGTAAAAATCAAGATTATCTATGATCCAGATAGGAAGAATATCAGAACCTTTAGGTAATCATATTGCTTGTAGGAGGGCACCTAATAGGAAGCTATCTTCTTCCCCTTTTGGTTGCAGAAAATCATCAAGCTGTTGATTTTTGCAGGAGAAGAATCTGTGCATCTTCTTATAGTTTTTTTGCAGGAAATTGCAAGGCACCTTCACCTATTTGAGAGCTAGCAGTAGGGCGCCCATGCTTAAACCAATTGCATGTGATCTTTGTTGAAAATTGTCACTTCTCACTTGACATTGGTTATTGTAAATATTGATCAAACATTAGAATAATGTTGATGCTCTGATTTCACACGTGTGGAGCATGTTCCCACGTGTGAAAAGATGTATTTTTCATACTTATATATATCTAAATTGATTTTGTATCAATCTAGTTAGTGTGAACATGACATGACTAGTTTTTAGTCAAGTTGACTAGTCACCTAGAAATTAGCTTTTCCTTGCATGTGCATGAGTAAATGCTCCCATATGGAAAGTGGATGTTCACACGTGTGTATAGAGTACTATAAGATAAGAGTTGAGCATTTTCCTTAGATCCTATTTTGTAGGGAATATTCCTATATTCTAGGAGACTAGCTTTTTGGATTTTAGCCATATTCTAGAAGGTCAGCTTTGGATAAGGATCAAGGATGGATCAAATGAATAGATCTGAGTGATGTGGCACTCTTCACATGTGTGAAGACCTGTTGGACTATACCAAACTTGTGGATGTACTTGATTCATAAAAGGATCATCATTTTGCTAAGAAGATTGATGAGACTTTTGCAATCTACACTTTTGTGAGGTTTCTAGTCATTTGTCTTGTGATTTCTATGAATGATTGCTATCTAGGATTATTGTACTTGTTGTTTCAGGTGCAGGTCGTACTGTGGATAGTACTCCACACGTGTGAAGCCTCCTTCACTAATTAATGATGTGTTGATCCATTGCTCTTGCTTAAATCCAAGTGTAGTGAATCTAGATCAAGATCTAATGTGTAGAACTTGATAGATCCATTGATTAAGCAACCAAAGGATGCACCCTTATTGACGTCAAAGCCATGAGATATTCCTTTACAAGCTCAGGTCTAGGCATGAACATCGCCTTCTAATATTCTGGTAGAGGATACAGAAGGGTGATGAGATTGGCTGGTTTCAGCTTCAGAAGGTCCTTGACCTTATCCAATAAAGTGTGGCCACATCTAGTCTTGATTTCCGGATATTGTGTCGGCTATTCTGAGTTTGGTACTGCATAGATTTTTTAGTACCAGTGTTGGTGCACAATAGTTGGCCCACCGCGAGTGTGATTGTGGCATGGCCTTTGGAGGAGATGTAGTGTTAGGTGACGAAGTGGTGTGAAGCAGAGAAGCGGTGTGTGGCGGTGATATGTATTCAAGTTTCGTCATGGTGGGACAACATTGGAGAGTGGCGGTGATGGCTTGGGCCTGTGTGACATACTAGATGTCCTAGTTGAAGGTGCGATGTTCTCGAAATGCGGGAATGAGAGTTGGAGTTGTTGGTAGTCAATGAGTTGAAATAGCAAAAATTAACATGTAAGAATATGATGGTCACTTGCCATAATTGACGAGAACTTTCTCTTTCTAGCTTTTTAGACTGTGGGCCAAGCCCCTAAGTTGCTATTTAGCTAGTTTTCTTTGCACTTTCAAGACACACTATGGATATAGTTTTTAGTTTTGTGGGCAATCCTGGGTTCTTGTCTTGAAGTACTTGTTAAAATTTTGTGGTGATTGCATTATTCAGTATTGTTATTGTCAACTTGGTATCAGAGCTTGGTAATAGCAATCACCAGACAAGGACAAAGGTCAGATTTGGAATAATCTGAGTCGAATGGGTATCGATTTGAGCGGGGTTTGGAGAAGCAAAAAAATAATGTCTCAAAGCTATGGAGTGCCAAAATCGACAATTAAGAATTCCTTTGATTGCTCTAAGGCATAGGAAGGATCTCTATAACACCTATGACAGAGAATTGTCGTCGAAATTGAAGTTTTTTATTGATGAAAATTTGTCTTTCCATACCATAAATTCTCAAGATAGCTACAACTGTGGGGGGTGAACCATTTTGTCCCCCGGCAACGACGCCAATGTTAAGTCTTTTTCCTTTGAGAGGAAGTAGCTTGGGTGTCGGCAGTAGTACGTGGGCAAGTCCGATCCGATCCAACTGAGAGCTAGCAAGCTCTATTCCCAAGGCTCATATTCACAAAGTTCTCTCATTTGCAAATGAGCCAAAAGATTCTTCAAAATGATGTCTCTTGCCTACTTATAAACAAAACCCTTGACTTAACTAATAAACTCAATGCTTGAGGCCTAATAAATACTGAGTAAACAAAGTACCTAGGATTTCTTGAACTTCTACTTTTCAGCGTGAGGGTGAAATTGAAGTGTGTGAGAAGATCTTGATTTCTAAAAAAGCAAGTCGGTCTGATTGGGAACATAAACTGTATGCAGCATTCTGGGCATTCAGAACCGCTTACCAAAATAGTACAAATCAAACAAGTTTTCAACTGGTTTATGGTCAAGATGTTGTTATGTCAATTGAATTTTTAATCCCATCTTTACGCATAGCAGCAACGGAACGATTAAATGATGATCAGTCTTTACAACTCATCATGAAGCGTTGCACAAGTTATGTGAAACTTGATTGATGGCAATTCATGCCTTAGCAGCAGAGAAAGCCCGCCGCAAGGCATGGCACGATCGTCGATTGCACAAGAAAGATCTGGAAGCAAGAGATCTTGCATTGATGTTTGAAAAATGGGGACTGAATTATGTTGGTCCTATTCATCCCGCTGCGCAAGGATCTCAGGCCCGATACATATCGTCGCAACTGATTATATGACCAACTGGGTTGAAACCAAAGCTGTCAAAGCAGCTGATTTGAAATCTATAGCCAAGTTTCTATATGAAAATATTATATGTCAAATCTCAACATTGTTGGGACCTTATCAAAGGGAGTGTTGCCGTCATTATCAGGTTGTGAAATATGAGTATTATATATGGGAATTTCAAGTGTATTTAATGTTTTCCTAAATTAGATTAAATTGATCCACCCACATATTTTTCCTAGTTGAAAATTCGATTAATCCACATGGCAATTATCTAGTTCCATTATCTAGTTTGAAGGAGCTAGATAATGGAACATCTCTTTCTCAAGCAAATGGTGACGTGGTCAAGATCAAGGACATTGGCACAATCACCTCGAATCTTTTCACCAAGGAGATCTCAAAGAGAAAGATCTGAGCCTAGGAGACTTACCTATGAAGATAGAGGAAAGCAAGTGGAAATCAACTCCACTAATTGTGCTTATTTTATTTCTCATGAGGAGCCAAAGGATGTATATGATGCACTCAACTCGAAGGAATGGTACCTTGCCATGAAGGAGGAATATGATGCTTTGATGGCCAATAAGACATGGGAGCTTGTGGATCTTCCATCCAACAAGCACACCATTGGTTGCAAGTGGGTTTTTCGAGTCAAGTATAATCAAGATGGCACAATCAACAAGTACAAGGCTAGACTTTGTGCTAAAGGTTTTGCTCAAGTTTATGGACTTGATTATGAGGAGACTTTTGCTCCAATTGCAAAGATGATATCAATTAGAATCATAAATTCTGTTGCTTGTTTTTTCAATTGGCAAGTTCTTCAACTATATGTCTCTAATGCATTTCTAAATGGGTATCTAGAAGAAGAGATTTATATGGATCAGCCTATTGGGTTCATCCATGACAAAGACAAAGTTTGCTTGCTCTTCAAAAGTTTATATGGACTAAAGCAAGCTCCAAGGTCATGGTATTCTCGACTTAACACCTTTCTTGAGTCACTAGGATTTAATCTTAGTAACTATGATCCTTCCTTATATGTCAAATTTTTTGATAAAGATATTGTCATCCTTCTTATTTATGTTGATGATATCATTCTGACAGGAAGTTGTATCAAGTTAGTTGAGGAAACCAAAATTGCACTTGGAAAAAAATTCAAGATACAAGATCTTGGAAAAATTCACTACATTCTAGGATTAGAGATTGACTTTCTTAAAGATAAAGCTTTTGTATGTCAATCCAAGTATGCTCTTTCAATATTAAAAAAGTTCAATATGTTAGATTGTAAGAGTATAGAAACTCCTATGGAGCAAAATGTAAAAGGCACTAACAAAGGTGATGAAAGATCCTTCGTGGACATCACACTTTTTAGGAGCCTTATAGGCTCCTTAATTTGGCTCACAATAACTAGACCTAACATAAGCTTTAGTGTTCATAAGTTGAGCCAGGCTATGCAAAATCCTACTATTTATCATTGGAAAATGGCCAAGAGAGTGCTTAGATATATATCTTCAACTTTTGATTATTGTTTATTGTATAAAAGTGAAGATCTTTCTATTGTTGGTTATTTTGACTCGGATTTTGCAAGTGATAGAGCAGATCGAAAATCTACAAGTGCTTATGTCATATATCTTGGAGGAAACTTGATATCTTGGCTTTCCAAAAAGCAAGACATTGTATCACTCTCATCATGTGAAGCTGAGTATAAGGCACTCACTACAACAACAAAGCAAGTGCTTTGGATCAAGAGGTTACTAGTGGAGCTAAAGATAATCATGGAAGAGGACCTACCTATGATCATGTGTGACAACATTTCAGCCCAAGCCCTTGCCAACTACCCAATATTCCATGCAAGGAGCAAACACATTGAAGCTGCACATCACTTCGTGAGAGAGAAGCTCATTGGAGGGGAAATCTACTTGGATCACATTGACACATCATCTTGTATTGCTGATATGATTACCAAACCTTTGAGAAAAAGTTCGTTCATCAGGCATAGAGCCAACCTTGGAGTAATACCAAGATCCATGTTCAAAGTCAATATAGATTGTTTCTAGGAGGAGTGTTGAAATGGAAAAAAATTCATCTTGACTTTAGGCTTGTTACAAATATTGTACCATGCAAGTATGTTGTTCATAAATGCAAAATGCCAAGTTTGGCCTAGATAGAACTCGAGCTACATGGATATGTGATATCTAGATTGATGAGTACAACTTGCATATAGTTTGTAGACATAGAATTAGCAAAATTATGCTTGTAGAAATTTGTGGCAATTTACATGCATTAATTGTAAGTGATCCATAGTGACATGCAAGGCATGCACAAAGTTTAATGGACACATGCATGATGATTTGTACATTTCTAGTTAGAACTAGCATACTTAGAAAAAGTTGGTAGAGTTTCGTGCATGAGAAGTGACAAATGTCACATAGACTCTAGTTTTCACTTTAGATGTCATTAAATGATGGATGGATGTGGTTCTATCTCGAGCTACCTCAAACTCCATAAATATGTGTAGCTCTCCTCATATTTTGTGATGAAGAACCAAAGCTTTGTAGCTATCTCATGCCATTTTGGATCCACACAATTTTTGCTTGTTATCTCTCTATCTTTCTCTCTCTACCTCGTGTTGAGGCTAATGCTAATACACTGATATCTTGTACTTTTGCTCATTATTGATTTATTGCTATCATATTTTGATGCTTAGCATGTTAGATTGTGATTAAGCCATATCTTTTGAACTAGATCTTGTTAATCAATCTAGAATCAGGTTACTGTCCGAATCACAAAATTTAATTAGATCCATCATACTTGTGGGCATTCCCCACAAAGAATGTCAGTCATTTGACTTCTGGAAATTTCGTCAGTCATTTGATTTTTGGCCGTGGGAAGAAAAGAGTGGTTGTGAATGCATATCCGAATTTGCCTGACTTATGGAAAATATTGTTTGTAGATTTGGGGCCCCAAAGGAATTAGTTTCCGACAGAGGTAGCCATTTCTTAAATAAGGTCATACAGAACCTTACGAAAAGATTGAGTATAAAGCATAATAAAACCAAACTTTACAATCCACAGGCCAATGGGCAGGTGGAGAGTACAAAGAAAAAATTGGTGGAAATCATTAAGAAGATGGTCTCTAATGGAAAAAGAGATTGGGATTCTAAAGTTTCAGCTGCAGTATGGGCTTATAACTTAGCCTATGAAACGAGCACTGGCCAAACCCCGTTTTTCTTGGTCTATGGTGTAGAGAGCGTACTGCCTATTGAGATCAAATTGGAGATGCTGAGATTCTCCAAAGAACATGATTTGCCATATGAGTCTGCTATTAGTGAACGGATATTGGTATTAAACAAACTGGATGAGAAGACGTCTAGAGCCTTGTTGCAAATAGAACAGAAAAAGAAAAGGTTGAAGGAGCTCCATGATCTCAAAGCTAAGAAGTACAGTTTCAGAAAAGACAATCGGTCTTGTTTTATGATGCTAGAAGGGAATTATTCCCTGGAAAATTGATGCCTATTTGGTTAGGTCCATATGTTCTCAAAAAAGTTTCTAAGAATAATATTGTGATTCTTAGCGACATGCATGGTAGAGATATGGATACCCCCGTCAATATCAATAGAGTAAAACCCTATTATGTGTGACCATGACAAATACAACCATGAAACCGACAATGAAAGCAAATTTATGGTTTGATGGCGGTAGCCAACTTGTTGGCACCGTTGAAGTGATCTTGAAATCTGAACATGGAGTCCTTATTGCCACTCTTATCCAAAAAGAGATTTATAAAGCAATAGATCTTTCTATCAGTTTTTTCTGCTGTGTATGCATCAATGATAGTATTGTTTATGTGTTGTTTTGATGAATGGATCATATTGACTTGGCAATTAAAAGTTAGCTGTAGATTTGTGATGCGCATAACTAGCGCATAAAGTTTTTGTCGAGTTTTTTGCATTTTTTGGGATTTTTGCATTCTCTCTTCGACATTTTTGCATTTTTTTCAGTATAATTAAAACGTGCCTAAGTGCATAAAATAACTAAGTTTCACATACTTCGCATTTTTCGCTTTCCCAAAAAATACGACAATTACAGAACAATGCATGCTTTCGCATCCTAAAAATTGCTTGCTGTATTTGAGGCATAAACAATCAGTTCACTTCAATGGTATCAGAGCACTACAATTATCAAAACTATCAAATGGCAACGAACCTGCAGCAAAAAGTTGTGAGTGTATTCGATGGCAACAACTACACTATCTGGAAACACAAGATGAAGATGCTACTTAGAGGAGAAGGCCTATGGAGTGTAGTGGACGGAATAGAAGTCAGACCACAACAAAATTCCACTGAATGGAGAAAGAAGAACGATAGAGCAATGATGCTCATCACTCTATCACTTGCAGAAGACATCATGATGACCACCGTGGACTGTGACACCAGCCACGAAGTGTGAGAAAGGCTAGAGGCAAAACATGAGCGGATGACAAGTGCAGAGTCGATCTTGCATCCAGCTTTTGAATATAAAGTGGGACGGGAGTAATCTAGACAAGCATGTTGGGAAGATGAAAGCCATCTTCGATCAATTGGCAGTTGGGGATCAGACTCATGCGATCTCGTCGGAGTAGCAGTTCTTACACTTTATAAGAACTCTACCATCTCCCTACTACAGCTTGAGGTCAATACTCATGAGGATGCCTAACATGACATTCAACAATGCTATTAAAACTGTAATGAATGAAGTCATCATGAGAGATCATACTGACTCTCAAGACATCGAGGACCAAGCATCCATTGTCAGAAGAAAACAGAAAGGAAGAGTGCAAAAGCCAAGCACATCTTCAACAAGAGATGAATGCAGTTCAAAGCTACCTGTGATACCAACCGGATATCAAAGTAACGAATGTCACATAAGGGACTATGATACCAACCAGATCCTAGTAACAACTGAAAGAAAAGGCAACTTGTATCGAACAAGTGTTCAAAATCCTACTGATCAGATTCTTGTCAATTCAGATGAAGAAAAAAAGAATGAACTATGGCACAAGAGGATGTGCCATTGCAACATCAGCACACTCTACAGAATATCAAGGAGCAAAATGGTAGAAGGCATGGACGTGACTGACAGAAGGACCAGTCTGTGTTAATCATGTTTGAAGGGCAAGCAACATCGTGAAGCATTCAAATTCGAAGGAGTACGGGCGAAGGAGGTTCTTGGGCTGATACATAGCGATCTATGTGGGCCTATGAAGGATCCATCTATATTCGGATCACAATGTTTCATTACATTTATTGATGATTACATGCACATGACATTTGTCTACTTCTTGAAGAAAAATTCTGATGTGTTTACAGTTTTTTAACAGTTCAAAAGTTTAGTTGAAACATAGACAAGAAGAAAAATCAAAGTTCTGAGATCTGATAATGGTGGAGAATACACTAGTACAGAATTCAAGAACTTCTACCAGCATGAAGAAATTGAAAGACAATATATTGTGCCTTACACATCACAGCACAACGGGGTAGCAGAAAGAAAGAATCGGACCCTGATGGAAGCAGCAAGGTGCATGATGGCACAGGCGAAGCTGTCAAAGAAATTTTGGGCAGAAGCTATACAAACAGTCGTCTATCTACGGAATAGGAGCATGATAGTTGTTGTAAGCGATACCACACCCTATGAAGCCTGGACTGGTGACAAACCCAACCTGTCGCATATCAGAGTCTTTGGTTGCAGGGCATACGTGCATGTGCCTCAAGAAAAGAGGTCCAAGCTTGATGAAAAATCAAAACCCATGATATTCGTGGGATATGAAATCAATTCACCTAGCTACAGGTTGTATGATCTTGAAACCAATAAGGTGCAAGTAAGCAGAGATGTTAAGTTTGATGAGGAGACATTCCAGAAAGATGCAAACCAGAATAGTTATCAATTCTTTGATTTTCTTCCTTACATCTTTGACTGGACTGAAGAGGGAGAGCAGACTTATGTAGAGTCGCGTGATCAAGAAAATCAAGTGATTCAATGACAGGAGCCGCAGTCCCCACAGCAACCAATACAATCTGAACAGCCGAAGAATCTAATTGAGCCTAGACGCTCTATTGAAATCTGACAGAAGGCTATTGAGAATGTTGTAGCAAACAGCTATGATGAGAACCGAAGTCTGATGACAACAAAACCCAAAACTTGGACACTGGAGCAACCACGAGAAGGAAGAACATTTGTGGACTGCAAATGGGTCTACAAACTAAAGTTAAAACCAGATGGGAGTGCTAAGCGATACAAGGCCAGATTGATAGCCAAGGGGTATTCTCAGAAATATGGAGTAGACTACCAAGAGACATTCTCCTCTATGGTAAAATAGTCTACCATTCGCCTCCTATTTGCTTTAGTTGTTTCACATTCCTTATTTGTCCATCATATTGATATCAAGACTACATTCCTTCATGGATTTCTCGATGAATAGATCTATATGAGATAGCTAGAAGGCTTCCACAACCAAGAATTTCCTGATCTGTGCTGTAAACTGAAGAAGTGCATTTATGGGTTAAAGCAAGCCGCAAGAGCTTGGCATAAGAGAATGTCTGAATTTTTAATCTCTATTGGTTTTAGAAGATTAGTTTCAGACAATGATGTCTTTATTAAGATTGAAGGTGATAGTTCCTGAATCTTAGTTGTATTTGTTGATGACACTCTAATGTTCGGTAATGACTTAGAGATGATAAAAGAAACCAAGGATCTTATAGGACGAGAGTTCGAAATAACAGACCTTGGTGAGGCTAAGAAATTCCTAGGAAAAAAAATCGCTAGGAATAAAACAACAGAAACTGTAAAACTTTCTCAGGATAGTTATGCCTGTAAAATTCTAGCAGACTATTCAATGTTAGAATGCAAAGGAAAGAAAACTCATATGGCACTTGGAGTAAAACTTTCTAAAGAAGACTATCCAAGGACTGAGCAAGAAGAATTTGAAATGAGTAATATACCTTTTCGAAATCTGATTGGAGCTCTAATACACCTGATTGTATGCACTCGACCAGATTTGGCCTTAGCAATGAGATCATTAGACTAGATGAAATTTTGAGATGGTAAATGCTCATATAGATAAGGACAAGTGGGTGGTTGTAAGTGATTGTATAGAGTCGCAACGTACATGAGACATAGAAGTAAGAGACCATCATTGGAAAACAAAAAACATGATTAGAAGTCTGAGATATATTGAAGCAACTATATGCAATGATGAACATGTTTGTGGGTGAAATATATGGAAATTTGCCAAGTATTCAAATGTGAGTGTACAAATGCTGATGAGCTTTCAAATGCTGAAAGCCAGTTCGATTTCGGGGTTTCATGAAATAATCCGCAACATACCTGGTCGAGCTTCCGTAAAGTAGAGATGCTCTTCTTCAAGTAAGTATCTTGCAATTGCCGATGGCAATCTAGCATGTCCGGTTCGAGAATGATGTCCCGTTCCAACACAAAGGAAAATTTGCTTCCGTTTTGATTTAGTATATTTATTTTTTATTGCCGCAAGCTCACGCTTCACTATCAAAATGGCTTCATTCACATGCAGGCCGTGCAAATCCAGTAGTGTTGGATGCCTTTGCCTAGATGCAGGCGGGTTTCTTTGTTGAAAGATGGCCTCTGCAGCTTTAGTGTGAGCATCTTTCATTTGCTCATTGTGCCAACTGCCTTTCGCAATTAGTTGGTGTGCAAGTACTTTGTTGCCTACATCATTGGCTTGCCTTGCCTGCTCAAAATAAGCATCGCGAGCAAGAGCATGATCTTCGGCTTCTTTTCGCATGTCCGCATATAAGCTTGCAACAGCGTCACCCGTTTGAAGTCAAGGGATGGCTTCTTCCTCTTTCAGCATGTGTCTTGTCAGCATGAGATCACCATCATTGGCGTAAAGCACCTCAGCCATACTTTTCACTGCAAACTTGGGAAATTCAGCGGCGAGCAGGCTTAGTTGCAGATCATTAATGATCGTTTGATGCTCAGATGAAACATATTTAGCTAAAGGAATAAATTCTTTAGCATTGGGATTCAAAGCGGCCATTGACCGATGGATGACTGCCGCTGCCATGGTCAGCTGTAAGCAAAGCCTTAGGGACCCTGCATAAGAACAAAAGCAATTGGGATATCAATATTTCAAGTCTGGGTACAGCTCAAAGTTAAGGATAAAGTGACACTCAGATGCAGGTTCTGCTAATTATGACTGACCTGATCAAGCTGGTAGATTCATATCATGGGGAAGTAATTAAGGAAGAGGCGGGAATATACTAGAAATGATAAAAAAACCCTCAATCCGCATCGTATGAGAACACAGACAATGGGTAACGTAATGGCTACTACCAAAACCTCGAAATTGTTTGAAGACCCATTAGATAATTAGGATATTGAACTTCAACAATTTTGATAAAATGGCTCAAGTTTCACAATTGTCTGAAACGGAAGCTCTGACAGAAGATGAGACGCTATATATACCTGATCAGCAGCAGCCTGTGGAGTCGATAAAGTACTCAGAGAGTCGATCAATAATATTAATGCTAGCGCTGCATCCGCGTGAGCATGCAGCTGCTTGCATGCATGTACTGGTGAAAGTACTTTCATTCATTCCACGGGGCAATTATATATAGAAGCGTGATCTGCTGAAGTGAATCAGAGCATGATGATCTATCTCCATTAGCTTGACAAGTATGACAAAAAGAAGAAAACTGGTACCTGCTTGCTGTTGTTTGCTAGCGCAGCCCAGGATCTTAGAAATCAATATAATTGTGAGTAGAAAAACATAAACGAGTAGTGTTCGCCGAGGTCCAACAGCCAGCAGAGGAGGAGGACCAGAATCAACTCAAGCTGGAGGACAAAATGCGTACATATTATATGATGATGATAATGATGATGATGCTTGCAGCTAAATGAAGAAAATCTCGCTGCTCCGAATGACATCAAAAAGTGGAGCTATGCAAGCGAAATGAAGCATCCAGATCCGGTCCACTAATTGCCATGTGGATTAAAACATTAAATACACTTGAAATTATAAACCCATATATAATACTCATATTTCACAACATGATAATGATGGGGCACTCCCTAATTCTCCAAATCCAATTGTTTTGGAAGCCTATAACTACAATGTGGAGAGCCTATAACTACAATGTGGAGACCCTTCTAATGGCTGCCAAGGTAGAGACTAGATGGGACCTGCTTCGAAGAGTATTGCTTCTATCCTAATAAAATCTTCAAATCGAGGGCCGTCGAGGATCAGATCCCTCTACACTGGACCTACCATTGCTTATCCAAAACATTGTTGGTCAACATAGCGAGGTTGGAATGATGGTATACGACAGGTTTCCTAGGCAACATGCACCTGACATTCAGCCCAATTTGTTCAAATTTTTAGCATGCAACTCATTGTGGTCTCGATTCGTCCAACTAGTTGCTGCTACCCATAGGAAGAATCGAGATGCCGAAGATCAGAAACGCAAGCAAATTGGCAAGCTCAATGAGACGCTAATCCAACATCTATATCTATCCTTAATAATAAAAAAAACAAACATCACCCAAATCTAGGCTATTCCATGTTAAGATCACATGCTAAGCTTGACAATCTTAACAAGCCTAGGTTCTCTCTCCCATCACTCCGTTTACCCTCTCCCCTCTGGATCGATAATCGATACTACATGCGACACTCACCCGATTGTAGATCCATAAAACCCCTTCTTTGCCCTCTAGAATCGCATCTGTAGGGAGGCACGAGACTTGAGATGGCTCAAATTTGATGTTTGTCAATTGAGTTAAATTTTGGCCCTTACCACTCGAGATTGCTCTTTGAGTGATTGAGAGGAAAGGTTAGTTTCATTGGGTCTAGATAGATCAAATTCGATACCTATCACTCAAAATATTTTGATTTTATGGGTAACTCGCTATTTTGAATCTCAATGTCTCTTGATAGGTGTGATGACCATCTCTAGCACATATTGCTTCTAATATGGTATTGTGTCCACTTTCTTTTTTTTACTTTTTTGCCATGTATTAAAATTGGCTTTTCATTTTCCAATACCACAAAAGGCTTGGACACCATAGCTTGAGCCACTATATCATGTGAATCATTCACAAACCATACAACTTTCTCATGTAAAACATATTATATAGTCTATGTGATAATGGGAGTACCAAATTGTGTTCTATGTGACAATTCAGGTGTCGCAAGTCGAGGCCTGTCGATGGTGATGGGAGTCGTTGGAACGAACTCTTGCATCGGTTGCTTTTGCTTGAAGTCGAAGAATTTGTCTTTGAGGAAGATTGCATCCCGACTAATTGAGATACGGCTCGACTCGATGTCGTAGATTCGATAGCCTTTGTGTGATGTCGAGTATCCAATGAAGATATCGCTGCAGCTGATAGGGTCAAGCTTCTTTCTCAGATCAGAAAGAATCTGTACATTACAAATACAGCCAAACACTCGCAAGTGCCTTAGACTCGGTTTGTAGCCATAGAAGGCTTGGAAGAGAGCCTTTAATTGATTGCTTTGGTACTCAATTAGTTCTCTAGATAGCAAGCTGCTGAAATAGCTTCAGCCCAAAAAATTCTCGGTGAGTTGAGCGTTTGACATCATTGATCATGCTGCATTGAGTAATGTTCGGTTCTTCATTTTGGCTACTCCATTCTACTTTGGTGTGTAGCTGGTCGTTTACTGATGATACATGTACAAGATTGATCTCATGTTTAAGTGTCCTAATCTTCAATGCCCCCATAAATATGACAAGCATAAGGAAGCAACAAGAGTAAGATTGAGCATGAATAGTATCAGTTCTTTTGGCTCCATGGTGAAACAACCTTTTGTAGATTATTTCGTGAGTAATTTTTAACCCTAAATTTTATTGTTAAGTTCTATTAATAGCTTAAGTCAACTAAGATATATGCATAGCTCAATTGCTAACAAGTTTCTTTGATGTGTCTACAAAATATGATCTATGCAAGAGTGTCAACTAACGAAGAATATAAAGTTTATTACAATCGTTTCAAAAACACGCACTGGGAATTGGAAAGTAGAAGCATATTTCCAATAGATCAGAAAACCCTAATTTTTAACTTCTAGTTGGAACTACTCTTCAAATTAAATTGGATTGCATTGCATTCAAGTTTCACAAAATATCTCATGTTTAGTTAAAATAGAATTTTGCATTGCATTCTTCACAAAGGACGTGTGATTGTGTTTGCAGATTGATGAAGTGCAAGATGAGCAGATTGATCAAAAGCTTGTGTAGGAGGAGGGGACGACAACGATGGCGACAGGAACTGGCGTCAACGGCGAAGGTGATGATGATGAGGAAGAAGACATTCGTAGAGGCGATGTCTTCTTCTCAGATGAAAACTGAAGTTACTCCTGTAAAATTGTAAATATTTCTGTAAGTTAAATAGATATGCATGCACATTGTGATTTAGAATACGTAGCACAATAAGCGTGAGCAGTTTTGATCAATGCTAGCGCTCACCTCTCAAAAATAGCAATAGAAGCCTCTCAAAAACGAGAGAGGTCACGCATCATGTACTCTTGAACAAAAAAAATGGGGCCTTGCCGATGCAAATGAGCACCCGAGGGCCCTGAAAATTTTTTTTAATCCAAAATAAGCATTGTTGGGCAACGTTACTTAAAATTCTAAAAAATAGGCAGCGACGTTTGTGTGACGCTAAAGTAAGCGTCGCACAAACGTCGCTGAAGTTTTTTATGGTAAACCGAATGAACGTCGCTGGGCGACACACAATTGTCTCCCATCAACACTGTATATTCTATACAAAAAACAGACCTGAGAGTATTTGCGACATTTGTAACCGTCGCAGTGCGACGCCCATCTTTTTTTCAAATTTCACACTCGAATATGATTCGACATTATATACCGACTTACCTGTCACTGCATCATCGTTGTGTGCAACACTCCGAAATAATTTCAAGTGGCTATCGCTTGTGGCGATGATTTTAAGCAACAATTGCCTGGCGACGTATTTAAAGATGTGCGCAACGACGAACTTTGTGTCGACAAAAGACGTTTAATTGTTGCAAAATTGTTGTTAGTTTTGTCATTTTCATCACTAATATGTCGCTATAAATGTTGCCAGGCGATGGGCCATGTAGCAACGCTTAAAAAAGAAGATAGCAACGTTTATAGGGACATTTATACAAGTCGTATCCATCGCTAATATCTGCATAAATGCCACTATGTGTCATTGGTGTGGTAGTGAATACAGAACACACTGTTAGAAAAGCCACCCAACCAAGTAGAAGCAACCTATCCATCTCTAGAAGCTTCACCTCCAAGCCAAGGATTAGGAAGTATGAGAGTAGAGAGAGATCCTCTAGCAATGAATCAACCACATGATGGTGTAGTAGGGCGAGGTTGGCCTCCTTATATAAGCTCTCGAACCCCCTGTGCATATATAGTAATGCAAGGTCTAACTCTCCTATACATAGATTCCACTATCCCAAACCTTGTATTAACTCCAATTAGTGTGTCTGGGCCTCAAAAGATTATTAATTACTTGTCGGTACTGGACGTGGCAAATAACAATGCTTCTGACCAAAAGTCCTTTGGTAGTTTTATCTCAACAAGAATAGATCTGGTGCTCTACACAACCGTTCAGTTCTTGTGCTTAACTACATCATTGACTTCTGGAGTGTGAGCTTGCATAAACTCTCTTGATTTTAAAATGGTCACAAAAGTCTTTAAACTCATTGGACTTGTACTCACCTCCACTATCAGATCTTAGGACCTTAATCTACCTACTTGTTTGGTCTTCGACCATTTTCTTGAAGCTCTTAAAAGTGGCAAAAGCATTAATTTCTATTTTAGGAAATAATTCCACATCTTACGGACATATCGTTTATAAAGGTGATGAATTAGTACATCATCCTTGTTTGCATATGTTAGTGTGGATTGGATTATAAGTCCATATTGCCCTTTGATTGTAGCATTCAAGCTACTCAATTTTGTCTTGGGCTTCCTTGTACCATTTGCAATAAACTTGAACTTTTGGTTCATATCCTCCACAAAGCAATGATCATGTGCACACTCTACCTTCAATTTTTGATCAATAAGAATTCCAACTAAAATAAGTTTTTCCTTAAACCACGCAAAGTACCTTGTTGACCATTTTGCTTTTGTTGTCAAATAGTTGGTTAGAAATTGTGCCAATGTCCTTGATCTTGACCACGTCACCATTTGCTTGAGAAAGAGATGTTCCATTATCTAGCTCCTTCAAACTAGTGAACCATTCCTTGTTACCTATCATGTGTCTAGTGGCTCTCAAATCAATATAACAAGTCTGATCTTCTTGGTGAAATTGATCTTTCATATAGCTTCTTGTAGTGAGCTCAACAAGTAATATAGTTTTTTTTAAAGCTAATTTATATTCTACAACAACTGTTATTCAAACATAGCCTTCTTATAATTATTATCAACTACTACCTAATTAATTAGCATATGTAGAGGACTAAAGAGAGATCCAACTTCATTCTCAACCCTAGAAAGCACATGTATTGATTGGTATTGGAGCTAGAATATTGATAAACCCTTAGTGGTAGGACTATGATCATAGATCTACAAAATTGATATGCATGGAGAGTTGCTAGTCCCATCATGCACTCTTGAAAATAGGTCATGTATTATAACAATTGAAGAGGGGCCTTGAAGTTTCATCAATGTGAATATTCATATGTTTAAGGCCTTGATCGTAGATGAGCCAACTGTGAGTGAGTTTGGGATCCCAATGGTTAGTCTCTACGGGGATTTTTATTTATGATCTTCCTATGATGAAAAGCTAAAAAACAAATTTTTTAAAGGCATTTTAAGATAAGTAATTTGTTTTATATGTAATGCGAGTTTCTTGAAGCCATATATATCTCAGAATATATCTTGAAGCCATATATACCTCAGAATATCCATTCCAATCAAGAATATCCATATGGTTATGATACTTGTACAAGATTGATCTCATGTTTAAGTGTCCTAATCTTTGATGCCCCCATAAATATGACAAGCATAAGGAAGCAACAAGAGTAAGATTGAGCATGAATAGTATCAGTCCTCTTATCTCTGTGGGGAAACAACGTTTTGTAGATTATTTCATGAGTAATTTTTAACCTTAAATTTTATTGTTAAGTTCTATTCATAGCTTAAGTCAACTAAGATATATGCATAGCTCAATTGCTAACAAGTTTCTTTTGTGTCTACGAAATATGATAGTATGGAAGAGCACCAACTAACAAAGAATATAAAGTTTATTACAATCGTTTCGAGAATATGCGCAGGGAATTGGAAAGTAGAAGCACATTTCCAATAGATCAGGAAACCTTAACTTTTGACTTCTAGTTGGAACTACTCTTTAAACTAAATTGGACTGCATTGCATTCAAGTTTCACAAAATATCTCATGTTTAGTTAAAATAGGAAGAATAGATATGCATGCACATTGTGATTTAGAATACGTAGCACAAAAAGCGTGAGCAATTTTGATCAATGCTAGTGCTCACCTCTCAAAAATAGCAATAGAATCCTCTCAAAAACGAGAGAGGTCATGCATCATGTACTCTTGAACAAAAAAAATGGGGCCTTGCCAGTGCAAATGAGCACCCACGGGCCTTGAAATTTTTTTTTAATCCAAAATAAGCATTGCTGGGCGACGTTACTTGAAACCCTAAAAAATAGGCAGCGACGTTTGTGCGACGCTAAAGTAAGCGTCGCACAAACATCGCTGAAGTTTTTTATGTTAAACCCAATGAACGTCGTTGGGCGATGCACAATTGTCTCCCGGCAACACTCTATATTCAGTACAAAAAATAGACCCGAGAGTGTTTGCGTCATTTTTGCGACATTTGTAACCATCGTAGTGCGACGCCCATCTCTTTTTCAAATTTCACACTCGAATATGATTCAACGTTATATACCGACTTACCTGTCGCTGCATCGTCACTGTGTGCGACACTCCGAAATAATTTCTAGTAGTTGTCGTGTGTGGTGACGATTTCAAACAATAATTGCCTGGCGACATATTTAAAGATGTGCGCAACGACGGACTTTGTGTCAACAAAAGACGTTTAATTGTTGCAAAAGTGTCATTAGTTTTGTCATTTTCGTCGCTAATATGTCGCTATAAATGTTGCCAGCAATGGGCCAGTAGCGACACTTAAAAAAGAAGATAGTGATGTTAATAGGGAGATTTATACAAGTCATATCCATCGCTTATATTTGCATAAATGCCACTATGTGTCATTGGTCTGGTAGTGAATACAAAACACACTGTTAGAAAAGCCACCCAACCAAGTAGAAGCACCTATCCCTCTAGAAGCTTCACCCCCAAGCCAAGGTTTAGGAAGCATGAGAGTAGAGAGAGATCCTCTGGCAATGAATCAACCAAATGAGGGTGTAGCAGGGCGAGGTTGGCCTCCTTATATAAGCTCTAGAACCCCCTATGCATATATGGTAATGCAAGGTCCTAACTCCCCTATACATAGATTCCACTATACCAAACCCTGTATTAAATCCAATTATTGTGTCTGGGCCTCAGAAGGTTATTAATTACTTGTCGTTCATGTCCAGTATGACGTGGCATAACTAATAAGTTTGATTCACTGGAGTACCATGTATCCAAGTCTATGACTATACTGAATCCTATGTTCAGGATGTGGACATGACATTCTTCTCCCATTAACTGAAAACAGACACAGTACTAAGGTTTTATTTTAGTATCAAATTTTTTGGTACATTGTAGATAATAGCGTAGTAGCCAAAAAATTTCATAACTATCCTATGGGCCAATTTTTAAAGGTCGTCAAAAAATCTTAAGGCACAATTCTTAGGCCGCAATTTCTCTTCTAGCCTTATTATGGGTGGGATGGAATCCCTCTCTGTTGGCAAAATTTTATCATTTTTACATCAAAATTGTGTGGCTTTACATGTCGATTTCTATATAATAGTAGAATTAGTACAAAAATCGCGTTGATTTTTTATGTCAAATAACAATGCTTCTGACCAAAAGCCCTTTGGTAGTTTCATCTCAGCAACAATAGATCTGGTGCTCTACACAACCGTTCAGTTCTTGCACTCAACTACATCATTGACTTTTGGAGTGTGAGCTTGCATAAACTGTCTCTTGATTTTAAAATGGTCACAAAAGTCTTCAAACTCATTGGACTTGTACTCACCTCCACTATTAGATCTTAGGATCTTAATCTACCTACTTGTTTGGTCTTTGACCATTTTCTTGAAGCTCTTAAAAGTGGCAAAAGCATTATATTTTTATATTAGAAAATAATTCCACATCTTACGGATATATCGTCTATAAAGGTGATGAATTAGTACATCGTCCTCGTTTGCATATGTTAGTGGGGATTAAATCCAATATGTTCTTTGCGCTTGCAACTCCACCACGGTTGAATTTCTCAAGATGCTACTTTCCATACACACATGACTCACATATCGTCTTCAAATGATCTTCCATCATGGGCAATCCCTTTACCATTTCCAATTTTCTCATCAAGCTAAGGCTACCATGGTTTAAGTGACCAAGTTTCTTATGCCGTAGATTAGTTTGCGATGGAATGGATGAGATAAGTCCATAATGCCCTTTGATTGTAGCATTTAAGCTACACAATTTTGTCTTGGGCTTCCTTGTACCATCTGCAATGAATTTGAGCTTTTGGTTCATATCCTTCACAAAGCAATGATCATGTGCACACTCTACCTTCAATTTTTTATCAATAAGAATTCCAACTAAAATAGGTTTTTTCTTAAACCACGTAAAGTACCTTGTTGTTCATTTTGCTTTTGCTGTCAAATAGTTGGATATCGTTCCAAGCAACAACAAGAGGCAGCTAATAAGCGAGTTGAGACTATAGGGCCTTCTCACCTTGGCAATTTTGGCCAAGGTTCTTTTCATGCCCATTTCATAAGTCTCCCCACCCATATGTTGAATTTGACATTATCGAAATTCAAATTTTATTTTGCTAACCTTCTTGCACTACCCCAGATTATTTGAGTCTATGTTTAAATTATAATCACAGTTTTGTTGGTTCATGAAGAAATCTATCGTAAAGTGGTCTCCCATGAAAGAAGAGTATAAGTATGCATATTCCAACAACATGCAATCATTACTCGAATTATTGAAGAGACAAGGAGTGAGAATGATTGGAATGCATATTTTGAGGTATATATGGCTTCAAGATATATTCTGAGATATATATGGCTTCAAGAAACTCGCACTACATACAAAACAAATTAGTTATCTTAAAATGCCTTTAAGAAATTTGTTCTTTAGCTTTTCATCATAGGAAGATCATAAATAAAAGTCCCCTTAGAGACTAACCATTGGGATCTTATGCCACCAATTCCAAACTCACTCAGAGTTGGCTCATCTACGATCAAGGCCTTAGACTATGAATATTCACATTGATGAAAGTTCAAGGCCCCTCTTCAATTGTTATAATACATGACCTATTTTCAAGAGTGCATGATGGGACTAGCAACTCTCCATGCATATCCAGTTTTGTAGATCTATGAGTAGTTATAAGTCACAGATGTAAATTCATAGTCCTACCACTAAGGGTAATCATTATTCTAGCTCCAATACCAATCAATACATGTGCTTTCTAGGGCTAAGAATGAAGTTGGATCTCTCTTTAGTCCTCTACATATGCTAATTAATTAAGTAGTAGTTGATAATTATTATAAGAAGGCTATGTTTGAATAAAGTTGTTGTTGAATATAAATTAGCTTGAGACTAAAAAACTATATTGCTTGTCGAGCTCACTACAATAAGCTATATTAAAGATTAATTTCACTAGGAAGATCAAACTTGTTATTTTGATTTGAGAGCCACTAGACACATGATAGGTAACAAGGAATGGTTCAGTAGTTTGAAGGAGCTAGATAATGGAACATCTGTTTCTCAAGCAAATGGTGACGTGGTCAAGATCAAGGACATTGTCTCAGAATTCTTTCTTTGAAAACTTCCAGTCTTCCTTGTGCACATGGTATGGCCTAGATTTGTGCGGCATACACAACAATTTTCAATAGGTATTCAGAAGGAGATATTCCAGGAACTACTTCACCAGAAGATTCATAATCTTGTTTGCTCAAAACATCTTGATCGATATTTGCCTTTGGCATGGAAGTTTTCCCTTGGACTAGAGGGAACGTTGTTTTATAAACATCAACAATGGTACACCATTTAGGATTAGTAGTTTAACATCAATTGATTGTTGTGGAATACCAGCCAAAAGCAAAATAGAGTCCAAACGAGAGACATCTTCTGGTACATTTCCTCCCATCTTCGCTCTGACCTTTCTTGTAATTGTTGCCATGTTTGTTTCGTTTGTTCGGTACTATCATGTATGGTAGTTAAAAGTGTACCTAATATTTCTTTTGTTCCATTGGTCACTTTAATGATAGTAGGGTTTACATTATTACTTGACATTGCATGAGTGCTAACCTGTTGTTGTTGAGTTGATGGCGTTAGACTTCCCACAAAATTGACATAGGACTGGAAATTGTCTCTCCACTTAGACTTCCCACAAAATTGACATAGGGACTGAAAATTGTCGCTCCACTTGCCGCAGTAATATTCCTTCCCTCCTTACAATTATTTGTGTCAACAAATGATGTACCCATCAGAGAAGGACCAATCATACATGTAGTGACATAGAGAGAACATCCTTCACTTTCGTCAATTTCTTCACTTTCATAGGCATCTTCATAGGCCTCATAATCAACATTATCATCTTCACTACGATCAAAATGTTGTTCTGTACCATGGTGATGTCGTCTTTTGAGTTCATCAAGATCATAGAATTGGTCCATTGGCTCATAGTGATCTTCTGTTCCACTTTACACCTCATCCACGCTTGTCCTTCAAACTGATCTTCAATAGTGAATTGGAATTGATCTTGATCATGATAATCACCATCATTGAGCTCTATTTCATTCTGACCATTGAATGGTTCATCAACTTCATCTGCAGAGCAATCCTCAATTATTAGTTCGTGTTGTTCTTTTCTGCTGATCATTGTTGAAATCTTCCGAGTAATGGTCAAGTTCAGAAGTGTCATTTTAGTCTTGGCACTGATCTTCGTTAGCAAAAAATTGTCATCTGCGATGTCATCACCTTCTTTATAATCTTCAATCTAATCGTCACCTTAACTGTCATCACAATATCATTATTTTTCATCATCTTCTTCATCATCCCAATCCATTAGAATTTTAGAATACCGAAATCTTCTAACTATAGATTCTAATATTAGAACAAATTTTGAAATCGTATCAGAAATTGCTTAAGCAAGGTACAATTGTAGTGATGAGAGGCAAGGGTCTTTAATTAGAACAAATACAAAGAACTTTTAAAGAAGGGGGATATAAACAAGACTTTTCCACTACCGAAATTATTGAGCTGATAAATTTTTCTTTTTACGGCATCGAAATCTGGGGTCACACAGAAAAGATCTACTACTAGTTATTCTTTTGATATATTCACGAAATCACTAAGTAAAGTCAAAATAAAACTTCACAGATTTAAGAGTCATATATGTCTAGGATAAGGGGTGGTATACATTACACATAAATGGTTTACCAGATTTCTTTACCGATATGAGATAAATTTAACCTAACATTCTGATTTTGGCTCTTTCTCGGAACCAAGAGATCATTCAACTTTAGAAAATTGATATGTTAATTTCTAAGGAAATTTGTACTCTTGTAATTTCCACAATGGATCTCTTCTAATATCACTTGAAAATTAACCTAACTGATGTCCGCTGTCTTTCAGCAGCAAGAGATCATTTTAGTTTAGACTGAGGATGACATTTGTATGCTTGTAATTTCCACCTCTCATGTATTGAGTCACTTGAGGTTCTGAGAAAACAAAAAGTATTTTCTGCAACATAGTGTAAATGAGATCATCTTACGAAGTAAGAATGAAAGAGGGTGAAAGATACACAAAAGCCAAACATCATAAGTTTCTTTTAAGATCCTCAATTTGTACCATGAAAACGTTATGACTTCAAGACCAGAAGCATCACAGGCTACAGTTTGAAAGTCAATCACAGAAAAAGCTTATGAAGCCAACTGAAATTTGACAAACCTCTTCAACGAAGATAGAAACTCGTATCTCAATCTCACTGCCTCATTCAGAAGGGTGACATTATGTCAAATTCCAACAGTCATAATTTTTTTAAATTACAGTTGCACTAGAATTTCATGTAGCTTAACAGACTTTGAGATTCTTTTTGTCAGCAGCGTAGCCATTTTTTTTCACTTTGATAGTTTAAGGTAAACCCTCTTTGGGCACCCCAACCTGATTTTCACAGCACATTTAAATGCTTGTATATGATGCACCTGGCATGTTCTTCCTCAAATACTGTTCATGAATTCTAAACCTATTCTTCTCCCACCACAGTTTAGCCTGCTGCTCATTGAATGTGTCACAACTGCAATAGTTTGAAGATATGATAAAATTGGTCAGAAAGATCACAAATAAAAGGTCTGAAGAATATCCAAATTTGACTTTAACAATTCACTTAGAAGCCACACGTGCATATCTTAGCTAATTCTAGACTTTCTATTGGTCCTTACCTGAATCTGACACGCTTCAATGTTTTGGTACCTCCTGGCATTATCTTAACAGTAACAAAGACTCCAGGTTCGTCTTCTGTTACCCACTCGCTGTCTGCAGTGCTGCTGGCGCCACTTGCAGCAACGTCTGCAACATCATTATTGACTGTCTCGGACCCAGGGTTTGAAGTACTACTCTTGCAAGATGGTCCCAAGCTAGAGTTTGTTGTGTCCCCTGCTAGCCGAGGAGAATTTGGGCTTGCACTTGGTGATAACTCATCAAGACTTTTGACCTACAATACATGAAGCAATCAGTTGCCTGGTTCTGTATGCAATATGACAGAAAGCCGCAAATTTTGGGGTGTTGCTTATGATGGCCTTCATCTGATCCTCATAATCTAAAAAAATAGCTCACAAGTCAAGGCGTATTTTATGATAATAATACTATCTAAGACAGCTCCTGCATGCCCGGTATACTTCAAAAATCCACTGTTACCCATAAGTTGTGCATGTCACTACTAACAGAGAACTCCGATCACTTAACCTAGAGGGGTTTTGGTGAAATCAGCTTTGTGCCACCTAAATTTGAAAGCCTTTGGATATTCAAGAGCTAGACACGGTTTCATGATTCAAGAGCTTAGATCGGAACTATCTGGAGCAGGAGTTTAAACTTTTTATTCACACACTCTTTCCTGCAGAGTGTTTACCTATCTTGTGCAAATTAGCATGCAAACAGCCAAAGCTATAATTATATTTAACAAAAAACCTTACATTCCACGTTTAAAAACTGAAAACTGTCAGAGCCATCAAATCATTCAACCAGTAATTTACGGTACTGTACTCCAAGTTATCATTCTCTCAAATCCGAATCTACTCTAGATCTCCCTTGCCCCTCAAAAAAAAAATGTTGGTACACCTTCTGCAAACAAACAATCTTACTGAGAATTCTTGCAACATCCAGATCCGTGATACATTTTTTCCTCTAGTCAACAAAGTTGCCATTGTCTAATTGAAGAGCACAGTGATAAACATAAACTTTCTCCAACTGTCAAAGAAACAAACACCTCAAAAATCAGACAAACTGAAGCCAACCAAGAACATACAAACTTCAAAATTCAGCTCAAGCGTGTCAATTACTGAAGAAAAATAGAAATTCCAGAACTGCCCTTTGAAATCATTAGACAACAGGAAATCAACTGAATCTAGAAAAAATCTCTCCATTGAGAACTTATCATCAGTATATACACCATGTCACAAAGAAGTGACAAAAGCTTTGGTTTTCTGACTCAGTAATTCTTACAGATTATTACTACGTTGACCTAGGTAAAAGATTAAAGCATCAAACTACACAGTATCAATCTTTATTCAAGTTATCGTTACAAGTGCAGCAATTGTATTTCAGGATGACACAGAATTTGATAATGCATAAAAAAATCACTTATTAGAATGCACATTGGAAGTTGACAATTTCCATTCAGGATGTGGTTTGAAATATATAGAGCATAAACGTACAATATCAGCAGCAAAAAGTGCATACTGCTCCCCAACAGAGCCATGTGCTTCTACTTCGAAAACACTATCAGCTTACCTCATTTGAGCTGTTGGCACTTCTCAATCCGGCTGCTGATTTATCCTTCAGGCAGACATTATAAAGCTCATGCACTCGCTCACTGTTTAGTGTCCACCATGACTCTGCTTGACGCTTGTTGAACATCTCCCGGCTGCAGATGCACGAGTCTTTCAGTGATACAAAAAAATGCTGACAAATAGAGCTCGAGTACATGAAAGCTTTGGAAACTCCAACATATGTTAAATTGTGGAAATAAGGATTCAATTTATAAACATCAACAGCTGTAGCCAGTATTTGTACTTGAATCTTATTCGTCTAAGCTCATTTCCGCCATCTGATAGAGCCAAGAATGTGATCAAAACTCCTGGTTCAACTTGGGCCACCCACTCCTGCCCTTGATCATCCTTACTGAAAGATTTATCGTTTGGTATCTCCTGTTGGGGTACTTGGAAAGGCTTTCTGGAATGTGAGTATGCTTCTTCACCATGGGCATAGTTGGCCTTGATCCCTTGAGGCCTCGGA